>CAJVPK010000473.1:0-31446 GCA_910592015.1 Diversispora eburnea | reverse complement strand
ATTTAATAAATATTATTATTGAAATAATATTTTTTTGTAAGTTTACATGAGGAGTTGTGAATTCATATTAAAGCTCACGAGCTCATATCAAGGCTCGCGAGCCCATATCAAGGCTCGAGAGCCAAGCCAAGCTCAAATTATATGGGCTCGGCTTGGCCTGAGCCCAACTTTTAAATTTAGGCTCGAGCCAAGCCCAAGTTTTTTGGGCTTGACCGGGCTCGGCCTATGGGGAGCTTTAGTTATCACATATGGTTCTGTATCTTTATTTCCCAGTCACATGATTGTCCGGAGCATAGCGGAGGACGTTTTAGTTTTTACAACAAAAACAATAAAGTTTTCTAAAATCCTGATATCATGTGATGGCAATAGTATTGCGAAATTTTAATAATTGTTTTGAACATGTTTTATCTTTAAAAAATTAGACCGATTGATTCCAATCAAAGTTTATCATCTTCTTTAAGTACAAAGTTTTATATATTTAAACTTGTTTATGTTTATCTTTATTACAACAACATTTGTGTTTATTGAAGATTCCGAAAACTTTTCTGACGTCCGTCTTAAATACTTACTTAGATGAACGCATTGCTAATTTGTGCTCACTATCTATTTCTTGGGAGGTAATATCTCTCATTATAATTGTTATTTTTATAGGATACATGAAACACAAACAAAATACAGATTTAAATATGATATTGTAAGGTTAACAACTTTAACGCAAATTTTAAGGAAGCGGAAAATTTGAATATAATAATTATTATGGTTATGATTATGATTATCTGACCAATATTTAGTATAGATTTGACATAAAAGACTCATTTAATAAATAATTATTATTATAATTTAATTAATTATTATTATTATTATTATTATTATTATTATAAATTTATTAATCGAATTTCAACTTCTTTTTGTCTTTATTAACTTCGGGTTTAATAATACCGTTTTTCGTTGATCAAGAAATGGTTTTACCTCTTCAAGAGATGTTGCCGGTTTCTTCTTTAAACTTTCCATTTTTATCATTTCTATATTTTCGAGCTAAATTATTTAATTATTAAAATAATAATAGAAATATATTATAATTATAAATAATAATAGAAATATATTATAATTATAAATAATAATAGAAATATATTATAATTATAAATAATAAATAAATAGTACATAAAAATGATAGTGATACTTGGATCCGTCGACCACTATGAATTTAAAAAAAAAACATAAGTAATTGTGTCGTCATCGTCAAAACCTTGAAGAACGTCCACAACAGACTAAATCTATTGTGCCACTATGAGCTTTCATTCTCAGGTATTTTACTCCAATTAACTTCGGATACATAGACTCGACAATATTCTCATCAAAAATTTAAGGAATTTGAAAAAAAAGCGATCATGCAGTGAAAAATATTAATTCGAGACGCAGTAATCACCTTAAATCAATGAGAACAATGACAATGAGAACAATGAGAACAATGAGAACATATTTTATTTAATCCCTCGTGGTTATATAATAAAGGAACAAATTTTTCTGGTTTAAACGATACTTTGAAAAAAAGGTTCACGTAAATTCTACACTATTTACACTATTAAAGATCAAGAAAAATTGTCTAAACTATAAGGTTCTAGAATTAATAAAGATAAAATTATAAACCACTAAGAGAATCGGCTATCTACTTGAGATTTGGTTAATGCAAATGTCAATGGTAAATATTATGACTTTAAGGTAAGATAAGCATATTTAGACCATAAGAACTATTAAATTAGGGCAAATGATAAGAAACTCGGGATCAAGCGAACATCGTTGCACAAGAAAATACAATGAAAATAGGTTTCTAAGAATTCTGCTTGTATATGGTGCAATTCCTTCTTTAGGATTTGAAGTAACGTTTCAATTTCTATATTAGATAATATAATGTGTTTTTTTGATTTATTTAAGTTGGATCGAAACTCTCTTGTTCGAAAAAGATGTCTTTCTCAAATAATAAAAAAGATTTGATCCGAATTGAAGAAGATATAAAGATTCAAAAACTTGATTATAATACATTTGAAGATATCAAGCTAATCGCAACAGGAGGATTTGGAGCAGTCAATCGTGCCTATTCGAAAGTTTTTAAAAAACATGTTGCCTTAAAATGTTTGTTCGATGGAAATAGTGATAATTTTTATAAAGTATTTATGAACGAGGTAAATAAATATTTTGTTTTACAATAATTAAGAATAATTTTTGAGATGAAATTAATTACAATTATTACAATTATTATAATCGCTTCTTAAATTATTAGTTAAAAAATATTAAAGCAGTAAATCGTCACGAAAATATTATTAAATTTTATGGAGTCAGTATAGGTAAAATAAATTATTATAATTATTATTATTTAAATGTTATCATCAATTAAACAAAAATATTAAAATATTAAAGTATTAAATAATAACTGATAATAATATTATTATTTAATTTAGATCAAGAAGAAAAGAAATGCTACCTAGTGTTGCAATACGCTAAAGACGATAATTTAAGAACTTACTTACGAAATAACTTCGAAAATCTCAATTGGAAAACTAAAATTAATCTGGCTCAAGATATAGCAAATGGATTATGTTATATACATAAAGCAAATATTCTTCATCGAGATTTAGTAAGTATTATATATAAGATGATTTTGTAAATTTATAAATTATATAATTTTCATATCTAAATTTTCTTTTTTTTTTTTTTAAAAAAAAAAAAAAAGCATTCAAAGAATGTTTTGGTTCATAAAGGAAAATTATTGATAACAGATTTTGGCTTGTCTAAAATATTAGATACCAATTCTAATTCCTTTAAAGGAGGAATGTACGCTTACTTAGACCCTGAATATTTACGAAATTCGATAACGTATAAAAGAGATAAAGCTTCTGATATTTATAGTTTGGGGATGCTTTTTTGGGAGCTATCAAGTGGAAAACCTCCATTTGGTAATCTTTCAAGTTTACAAATATCAGAAATGGTTAAATCTGGTAAAAGAGAAGCATCCATTAATGGAACACCGGAGGATTATATCAAAATCTATTCCGATGCATGGTTAGACGATCCAAAGCAAAGACCAATTATAGAAGATATTTGTGATTCTCTTGAAAATATTCAATTCGAAAACATATATTATAGTTCTACCGAAATTTGTCAATCAAATAAACCTATGGAACCTTACAGTAGTGATTTTATATCATTGGGGTCAAATGAATCAAATAATCAAATTTCTTTCGGAGCTTCAATTAATCAAGAAAATTTAAGAATCGCAGGTATTTCTTTGATATTGATAAATTTATTTATTGTTATTTAATATGCATAAATTATTTATTGACCCTATAGAAATATGAAAAATATTCTATTGTATATGCTATCTATTATTTTCTAATCTTTTCAGTTCTAGGAAATCCTGGAGAAATAATTATAGAGTGAGTAATTTAATTATTTAAATTAAGACCGTAATCTGGAATCATAAGTTATTCAAATAATATTTTCGTTAATTAATTCAATTGATATTTCGGTAATATTAAACTTCCCTGATCAATTATCAATAATCAATCAATTGAACACATTATATTATTAGGGGGTGGGTATTTAAATTTATGATTATTAAAATAAAACGAATTAAATGTCAAATAAGCTAATCAATCGAATGTACCTAAATAATTAGACTGAAACAGGAATTACAAAAACACAAACAACAAAGTGTAAAGGATCAACAGGAATTACAAGAACTCAAGCGACAAACTGTAAAGGATCAACAGGAATTACAAGAACTCAAACAACATCAACAGGAATTACAAGAACAAACCGTAAAGGATCAACAGAAATTACAAGAACTCAAAGAACAAAATGTAAAGGATCAACATGAATTTCAAGAACTCAAGCAACAAACCGTAAAGGATCAACAGGAATTACAAGAACAAACCGTAAAGGATCAACAGGAATTACAAGAACTCAAAGAACAAAGTGTAAAGGATCAACATGAATTTCAAGAACTCAAGCAACAAACCGTAAAGGATCAACGGGAATTACTAGAACTTAAACAACAAATTATAGAATTAAGAGAAGAGAATGCAAAGTATCAGGTGGAAAATGTTCAATGTGAGGACTTGAAGAAAGATATTGAACAATTGCAAGAGACTTTATCGAAATACGTTACAGATTTACAAAATGAAGCATCATCTATTAATTATGATAATGTGAATAAACTTTTACAGAAATACGATTCACTAACAGTAATTGACTCATCTAATCCAGACAAAATCCTAATCAAAGCAGCTTTACAACGTCATTTGTTGGAAGAAATTTTCCATTATTCAAAAGAATATTTTAAAACTATTCAAGAAATGAATCATACAAATTCGCTTGTGTCAAATTTAACAAAAAAAACTGATCAATTATCGAATTTAATGATTCGATTTTTGACAGAGCATAATGATGACAATAGATTTACACTTGTCTCCAAAATAAAATTACGTAAACTTATTTATGATGTCCTTGGTAGACATGGATTTAATAATGATCATCCTTTTATCTTGGATGTTAGCCGTAAACTCATTAAATCCATAAACAAATATCACTCCACTAAAAATATTAAAAATAAAATTAAAGATCAAAAAATAAAAAACATCACATCTAATCTCATTTGTGATGTTATTAGAATATTCTTCTTTCGTTTCAATGTTCTAGAACCAATTCCTCTTTATTGTTTTTTCAAAAGTGGAGATAAAATCGATGAAACATTCATGAATGTAGTGGGAAGTTCTGAGGAACCTTATAGGGAAGTCGTGGATGTTTGTTCTTTCCCAATGATTGGAAAAGACTTGAGTGATCCTTCTAAACGTATGATACTTACAAAAGCCAAGGTCTGCTCACGAAGTGAGTAGGTGGTTCAAAAAAAAAAATGAGAGGAGAACTCAAAGAAAATTTATTGGTAATATTAGTAAGTTCGACATTTGTCTGGTCTTGAATCTAGTTCATTTTAACTTGTATTTTCAAGTTAATTCAGTTTGGTTTGATTTTCTAACTGAAGTTTCCGGGTGAAGCCTACTTAAAGATTTAACAAAAGGCAAAATTATATATATTATATATAAAATAGATTGTTATTATTATTATTATTTTTACAATTAAATTTATTAATTAGAGATATAAATTAGGTTGTTTAAATATTAATAATATATATTAATATGTATATTTGTATTTATTGTACTTATTTTATTAATGTGTATATTTTTATTTATTTATTGTACTTATTTTATTAGTGTGTATATTTGATTAAATTCAAGAGATTACCTTAAATAAAATTCAAGATTACCTTTAAATTATAATTTTTTAAATATAATTCTAGTATAGAAAACATTTTGCATGTCGAAATGGGGAAAGATTTGGAAGAGTAAAGGATAAAGCACTCATAGTATTTTAAAAGACTTAATCATTGGAGAAACAATTATCTCTCTTATACGACAAACAAAAGTATAATTATCAAATAATCAAATATTAGTTATACTATTATTAGTAAATTTATATAAGAAGGTAAAATAAATAAAAAAAACAGACTTACTTATCAACTTGTAACAGATGAAGGTATGCTCAATTTCTTAGATATACCAGTTCCCTTAACATATAGGGATGTAAACAAAACTGCCTTGTTCCAATTCCAGGTTCACTTGAAAAATAGAAACTAATAAAAAAATGATATCGTATATTTACCATTGTATATGCTTCCTGAAAAATTTATAGAAGATATATTAAGAGAAGAAAATGTCATGACTGTACATACTAGTCAAGGAATGAAAGCTCTGCGAAGGTTTAGATTATTGATAAACATTTGGCAATTTAATATATCTTGCAGTTTGACGTATAGAATATGAATTAACTTATTAGGATTGAAGGTCCTCCTCATTGATTCCTGAGATTAAAGAAAACTTGATAATGAAAAGGAAAATAAAATCGAAGAATACTAATTAAGATATTATATCAAGGCAAGAAGGAAAGTCGTGAATTAAACTATATTCTCATTGAATACGAAAAAAGTTCCGATCAATCGAATTGATAGCATAATGTGAATGCAATCGGAATCATAGAGTTTATGAACCAATATATTTTGATAAGAGTACAAGTTACCATCTTTATAATATTTTTTTTTACTTCTAGATATAATAAATATCTAAATCAAAATTTTCTGATTCAATAAATCCGGGATAGCGGACGGAATAATAATTATAATTATATAATATAATTTAGAGAGCCATGTTATCTTTTTCGGTTGACACCATCGATATATGAAATTACAGAAATAAGTTAATTAAGGCTTATAGATATTTCGATTCGATTAAACTTCGGAGACAAAGGTAAGTGAAATGAATTAATAAATTGCTTGCGATCCCAATAATCATTACGTAATGTGAGATATGAAAACAAATGGTCATCAATTATTTGGGTTTTTGTATACGAAGCTCGGAGATAATAGTATTATGGTCAAAATAAGAAATTATCAAATTTTTCACTTATTTTGTCCAAGACAGGACCGTGCGACATCATTAGATATTGGAATATTCCCGTAAATTTTTACTTTTTTTTTTTACATCAATTTCAGAAATTTAAGTCTATCCAAATTTTAATCAACTGACCCGTCAAGAATATGAACTAAATGTCAAATTTTCCTTCGATTTTCTTCATATGAAATTCCGCATCACACTCCTACTTATACGATGACTGCGGCGTCTTCCGATTACCTGGAATGTAACGTGAATTATACTAATTATACTAATTATACTTTTATTGGAGTTTGAAAAAAAAAGAAATGGTATAAAAATATCAGAATTTGAAAGAAAAGAAATGATATAAAAATATCAAAAATTGAAGGAAGATTTAATAAACAATTGGTAGAATTCGATCAAATAATTAAGCAATAGATTACTGCGGCTGAAAATAAATACTCATTCTTTTATTCGAGACCTTCAGTACAATTTTTGGAAAACATTTATTATGTTTAATCAAAAAAATTACGTAATTTGAGAACGTAAAAATGTTTCATCATTTCAAAAAGTCTGCAATTGGTAGAATTTTACTAAAAATATATAATGATTCTGACGATATAAATTTTATCTGACTTTGGTCCGTGAATTAGTAAAGAATTTCAGTCTGAAGTCATAGAATACATCAAGATTATTTTTTTATACGATATAAAACATGACCCTTTAGGGCGAGCCATCAGGGTTCAGTTTTATTAATATTTTTTTTTTTTAAAAAAAAAAAAAAATAAATTACATGATAAAAATAAAGGATAGTTTTTATTTCGATCCTCAAAAGATTGATTTTGATATTCACTAACTATCGACTGTACCAGTGGTGAACATGAGAAAAGTTTCAATGCATGATTAATGTTGAATGCAAGAGTTAATATATATTGCACTAACAAAAATTCAGTAACTAATTTACTCGCTACTATTTATTTCCAAAAAATTTATTTACGATATATGTCTTTAAAAGTGATGGATTTCGAAATAATTATAAATAAACTATTTTGATATCAAATATTGATTTTACGAGGCTTTCATTCCTTCGGTAATTTTTATATACATTCTTCACTTCCCTTGATTGTATAATTTCTTCACTAGAAATCTTGCATAATAATAATAATGTATAGTTAGTTAAAACTTGGTAAAAATAAAGGTAATAATACTCGCAAAAAGTATAAGTTAAATCCGAGCACCACCTAGATGAGGTCTTCTACTCGCACTTCTGTTGAACCGATTAACTAGATGGCCAACCAACAAAAACAAGACTGCGTTGAAGAGATCATAACCAGCATGATAATCTCCCCATGGTTGGTAAATGATGTCTTGGATGGGATGTGAATAAAAATAATAATTATGGCAATTGTTTGTTATGGGGGAATGGGTTATACGCTTATCTAATCTAAATAATTCGTGTAACAATTTAAATGACGTAAAATCAAAAAATTTTGATCGATTGATTGATCTTAAATCTAAGTTATCAACCACTCATATCTTCGTTTTGTATATCTTATATTTCTTAAAATAATTTAATAATGTCTGTTACAACAACATATGTGCCTATTGAAGATTCCGAAAATGTTCCTGACGTTCCTTTAGTGTTTATCTCAAATACCTACTTAGATGGTCTTACTGCTAACATGCGTTCACTACCTATTCCTTGGGAGGTAATTTCTCTCATTTATAATTTTTAATTTTTACAGGAAAACGTGGAATACAATAAAAAACAAAATACAGATTTTAAATATGATATATTACAGGGTTAATAAGTGTTAATACATTCGTAATATATATATGTGTGTGTGTGTATATTATAGGGTTTTAGAAGCACTTCACTTATTTCTCAAGAAGAATTTGAACTATTAAAACAAGTTGACCAGATAAGTCGGGAACATTTTAAAACTTTGATGAATAAGGAAGCGAAAAAGTATGCGGAACTATTTGTAAATATCTTAGGAAAATTCAATCGGGTCGATCCTCAACAATATGTTTTAGTTTTAATTGGAGATATGCTTTCAGGTAATGTGTATATATATATATATATATATATATATCAAAAGGTGATTTTCTTTTTTTTTTATCTCTCCTCTTACATTTTCAATTTTTTATATCCCTTTTAGATGATGAAAAGCGTACAGTATATTTTCATGAACTTTCCGAACAAAATCCCGAACTTCCTTATCGTCCATTCTTAAAGCAAGTCTGATCTTTCTTTAATAAAATATCTATCTATTCATCTATTTTATCTATCTCTACCTATTTCTATATATGTATATATTAACCAAACGTTTTATTATTATTATTATTATTGTTATTTTTATTATTAGGTTATTACACGGTGATGATGAATTTGTTCCATTAAAATCCGCCAAGATTTTGACAATGTTGATATGGTACAAAGTCTTTGGTTATATACATGTATTATGTATTTTCTTTGTCTTTTTTTTTTTTTTGTAATTTATAATGTTTAACAACGATGATGACTAAAACTAAATATTTAAAATATATTTGATATTTTATTTTTATTTTTATTTTATTTTATTTTTTTTTTAGTTCAGCCGATAAACCTCTACCATTCAACATTAATGAATTCTTTCGTTGGATTATCTTAAAACTTAAAAGTAAAAATCCTCAGGTTAATGATTTGACGGTTCAGATTTTAGAATCAATTTTAAGAGTTCCCGTTCATCGTTTGGAATTTTGGAGTTTGATTCAAGGTGTAGACGCGTTAGTATTATAATTTAAAAATGGTTTCATTACACATCATATTTCTTTTTTTTATTATAAGATTTCTAATCATTGCATTTTATTTTTTTTTTTTATTATTATTATTAAAGTTTGGCTAATATTTTAAAAGCCAAAAATCCCAACCCTCAAATGCAATATCAAATAATTTTCTGTTTTTGGTTATTAACTTTTGAAAAAATTGTTGCCGAAGAATTTAATAAGTAAAATCTCTTATTATTATTATTTCTATTATTATTTATAATTATTATTATTATTATTAGTTGTTACTATAATTATTATTGTTATATATATATATATATATATATTTATAATTATTTATTATTTATTATTATTTATTATTTATTATTATTTATTAATTTAGAAAATATGATTTGATTCCCACCTTGATTAATATTGCCAAAAATGCCATAAAAGAAAAAATAATTCGCGTCGTTATTGGGACTTTTAGGGTATACTTTTTTTTTTTATCTCTCTTTATTTTATTTTATTACATTAATTGATTTTTTATTTATAATTTACTAATTATTTATTTATAATTTATTAATCATTATTATTATCATCATCATCATCATTATTATTAGAACTTGGTAGAAAAAGCACCCGAAGCAAATTTACCGGCAATGTTAGTCGCCAAACTATTAAACTTTTGTGAAAATTTATCTGCTCGGAAATGGTCGGATTCCGAAATTGTGGAGGATATCGAATTTTTAAAAATTCAACTTCAAGAAAATTTCCATAGTTTGACGTAATTATATTTTTTTTATCTTAATACTTGAAATTTGTTTAATTGTTATTATTAATTATTTTTTAACTTGAAATTATTATTATTATTATTATTATTATTATTAATTAGAACATTTGATGAATATGCATCAGAAATTCAATCCGGGATGTTACAATGGTCACCCCCTCATGAATCAGAACAATTTTGGAAACAAAATGTCAATAAATTAAATGAAAGGGATCGTGATTTATTAAAGTACATCCATCCATCTCTATCTCTCTATTAATTAAGAATTTTTTTTTTTAAATTTTAATTTTCATAAATTAATTTATTTATTTTATTTTATTTTATTTTTTTGAATTTTTTAGAATTTTGGCAAGGTTACTTGTCACTTCAAGTGATAATACAGTTTTGGCAGTAGCTGCACATGATTTAGGACAATATGCTAAATATTATCCTAATGGGAAAAAGTATGATAAAATGATTATTTATAATTATTATTATTATTATTATTATTTTAATTTAATTAATTAATTGATTTTTTTTTTTTAATTGAATTCTTTTTTGATTTTTTAGATTTTTACAAGAGATTGGAGCCAAACAACGAATAATGGAATTAATGACTCACGAAGATCCGGGAGTTCGATATCAATGTTTGATAGCGGTACAAAAATATATGACTCATGCTTGGGTTGTTTAGAATCATCTTTATTTAGTTAGTTATTTATTTATTTATTTATTTATTTCAATATAAATATATTTCAAATATTCAAAATATTTCCAATATTCAAAATATTCAAATATTTAAAATATTTATTTCAATATGTTCAATATTTCATTCAATTATGTACATCAATATATATATATATATATATATATAATATGCTGCTTATACTGTATTATTATTATTATTATTATTATCATTAAATTAAATTAATTATTTCATCTAATAATAGAAAAAAAAATTATTATTATAATAACTATATAAAGTACTTATTAATGATTTGATTGAAATGATATTTTTTTTTTGATTAATAATATATTTTGATAATTATATTTTAGATAATTATATTTTAGATAATTATATTTTTGATAATTATATTCTTGATAATTATATCTTGATAATTATATCTTGATAATTATATCTTGATAATTATATTTTTGATAATTATATTTTTGATAATTATATTTTTGATAATTATATCTTGATAATTATATCTTGATAATTATATGAATATAATTCTGAATTATTATATATTTGTGAAAAAGAAAAAAAAAAAGAAAATATTATTATTATTTTGCACTTTTAATGAACTTAATTTTCTCTCAATTAAGTATATTTATTTACTAATTATTTTTAGCTTCCCCGTTTTAACTTTTTTTAAAAGAAAAAAAATGAATAATCGTTCTCTACTCTTAAGCATAAATCATAATAAAAATAATAAGAAAAGGGAAAGAAGAAAAAAAAAAGATTTAATAAACTGGATACATTTGTGAGTGTTGATTGTTAAAAACAATAAATCTTTTCAATATAATATCCAGTCAAAATTTTAGTAAATCTTATATACTAAATCTTGGTCAGATAATCATAAGAAGATTCCATATTATATATTCAAATTTCCCATTTCCTTAAAATTGTTATGTTAAAGTTGTTATTAAGAATAATGATAATAAAAATTTCATATAAAAGATTGTCAATATTCATTTGATAATAACAATTATTATAATTAATTAATTAATTACTATTGTAATTATAATAATAATTATTATTATTATAAATTTGGTAATCGAATTCCAATTTCTTTATCAAAAATCTTTTTTCCTTCGTTAACTTCGGGTTTAAGGATTCGACCAATTCCTTCTAATAACATCGTTCGTGAATCAAGTAATGGTTTCACATCTTCAAGAGATGGTGGCGGTTTTTTCTTTTTCGTTTTAGATACTTTCCCATTTTTATCTTTTTCGGGCTAAATTATTAAATTATTAAATAAATAATAATCAATAATCAATAATAATAATAATAATAATTATTATAAAAATAAACAATTTATAATATAAACAAATCAACAAACAATGAGTAAACTATAATATATATTTTATATATATATATATATACTTACAAAACGAGCTAAATAATTTTCTTCAATTTGAGCATCAATATCATCTAAATAGGTGGCGTATTGAAGGTATGCTATTTTATCTTTTACTTTTTGAGCTAAAACCGTTTTACGATAATTATTAATTTTCACTTGTTCTTTTAATTGTTCTTGTAATGCTCGTAACTTAATACTTAATTCATCATCTTCTCTTTCATCCCATCGTACCTATTATTATTATAATATTAAATTATTATATTAAATTATTAAAATTGAAATTGAAAAATATATAAATAAATAAATAAATATATATATATATATATATATATATATATACAAATGATATATATAGTAATAATATACTAACATCTTGTTCATCCATTAAATCTAAAGCTTTTAATTCTCTTCTTAATCTATCATCCATAACAATATTTTCATCTTTTTTTTCATCTTCCTCTCCTAATGATTGTTCTCCACCACCTCTACCTCCTCCTTGATCTCCACCAGTATTATGATTAGTGACATTAATTTTGACTTGTAATTCATCATCTTCACTCACAATCATTCCATTACTATTATTCTTATTATTATTCTTATTATTATTATTCTTACTACTACTACTATTACTATTATTATTATTATTCTTATTACTACTATTATTATTAATATTATTTAAAGTTGTTGTTGTTAATCCATTCATTTGAATTTCTTCTTCTTCTGGTGGAGTATTAATTAAAGTAATAGGTTGAGGAGATTCTAAAAATGCACAAAGTAATCTTTCAGTTAATGGTCCACAAGAATTTCGATCTTCCAACCCACTTATTATTCCACCACTTCCACCTCCTCCAATTCCTATTCCTCCACAACCACTTCCACCTCCTATTCCTGTATATCCACCACTTGTTGTATATCCACTTCCTGTTGTATATTTTCCTCCCGTATATTTTCCTCCTATATATCTTCCTCCTGAGGTATTATTATTATTATTATTTGAATTTCGATTATTATTATTATCTAATAATAATAAATCATTTTGTTTAATTTCAAGTTCTTCAGGAGTTTGAGGAAGTAGTTTACGTTCTTCTTCAGCCCATACTTCTGTATAATGTCTTCCTAATTTGGGTATTATGTACGGTGTTACATCTTCATTCTGTAACTTTTTTTTTTTTTTCAATTATAAAATTATAAAATTATTTTTTTACAAATATAAATACAAATATAATAACAATAATAATATAATAATACAAAATATCATATCAATTAAAAATCATTATATGAATTTTACCTTCGTTTCCAGAAATTCAACATCATCTTGAGTATAATCTCTAACGTAAGGTTCCACGTATTCATAAAAAGTTTTGATTGTCACTTGATCTTTCGATTTTATAATTGGAGTATTATCTTCTTCCACTTTAGGAACAGTTTCCGAAGTACTTCGTTTTCTTTTTTTGTAGGTACCTCTTGTTGATGACGATGATATGGTTGATGTGGCAAATGTCGTTGTCGTTGTTGTTGATGATGATGATGATGATGATGACGATGATGATATGGTTGTATTATTAGAAGTAGTTGTTGTTGTTGTAGTTGTTGATGATGATGTTGTTGTTGTTGTACCCTGTGAATAATTTATTTAATAATGATGTTGCAACTAAACAAAAAAAAAACGAAATAAAAAAAAAGAAACAAATGATGTGCGAATATATTTAAAAGATGGGTTTTCTTTTTAACTTAATATTATTATAACTATTATTATTATTATCATTATTATTATTATTATTATTATTATTATTATTATCATTATTGTTAAATTATTTTTGTTATTATTATTATTATTTTGTTGTTATTTGTTATTGTTGTTATTTTTTATCATTATTATCAACATTATCAATATTATTAATATTATCAACATTATCAATATTATTAATATTATCAATATAATCAATATTATCAATATTATCAATTATCAATATTATCGTTATTATAATCATTATCATTATTTTGTTATCATTATTATAATAAAGTAAATTAATAATTAAAAATATTCACCATATTATTATTTTTAGCAGTTCGACTATTACTTAATGTGGTTCTTGAATCTTTCTTACGTGGTCTTTCGAAATCTGTATAATCACTATCATCATCTATTATTTCTTGTTTAGTTCGCTTCTTTCTATTCGATCCACTATAAAATTAATTTAAAAAAGGGAAGAAGTTAGAATTAATAAAAATTATTTTAAAAAAAAAAATAAGATTAAAAATTAAAAAAAATTAAATAAAATAAAATACGTGTTGGTTTTATATGATTCTTTTCGATGAGAAGGAGTCGGACTATAAAGATCATCTAAATTTCAAAATTTATAAAAGTCAAAAAAAAAAAAAAAAGTTAAAATAATGAATGAATAAAATTAATCAAATCAATTAATTACCTGATTCCTCTTTTTTAATCTTTAAACTCATCGGTGATCCTTTTTTCTTGGATCCTTTTTCTTTCGTTTTAAGTACATTAGGACTAACTGATCGATTATTATTATTACTATGAACACTCGGACTTCCTAAACGACTATTATTATTACTATTGTTATTACTATTATTATTATTATTATTATTATTATGACTATGATGTATAACACTTGGACTATTTAACCTATTATGAAGATTATGAACATTATGAATATTATTAGGACTTTTACTATTTCTATTATTATTACTGGTGACTGTCGTTGTTACTGCTGCTGCTGTTGTGGCGGAGGAGTTTAATGTTATTGAATTAGAAGAAATGGGAGTGGAAGAAGTGACACCGACACCAACTTTATTATTATTATTGTTTTTTGATGATATTAATTCCCCACCATTACCACCATGTAAAATAGATCCAAGAACTGAAGAAGAAGAAGTAATAGAAGAAGAAGAGGAAGTAGGTCCACCAATACCAACACCAACGTTATCACTACCTTCTAACTCTTGTACTAATTTTTCTAATACTGCTCGTTTGTTTGATGAACTTGATAAAAAAGTTTTTAACTCTTTTTTTATGTGTTGTAATTCGGTTTTGTCGACTTTACTTGGATGGATTCCACCTTGAGAAATGGAAGAAGGAAAAGAAGTAGAAATAGCGCTCGAAGAAGAAGAAGAAGAAGTAGAAGTGGAAGTAGTGGAAGTGGAAGTTGAAGAAGTAGAAGAAGTAGAGGATGCATGTCCACTACTACCATTATTACTACTATTGTTAGTATTAGTATTAGTATTATTATTATTGTTATTACCACTATTACTATTACTACTATTCCTAAACGAGATTTTTTTATATTCTCTTTTTCTTGCTTTCATTTGAAATTTTGGAAAACTATTCTTAGGATCGGAAATAGTTAGGTTACTCATATTTCATAAAATTTTAATCAAAACGAAAAAATAAAATTAAACTCAGTTCGAAAAAAAAAAAAAAATTTATTATACATTACAATACAATATTAAATTTTTACTAATCTACTACTACCTACTATAATAATATTACTACTATCTACTATAACACTACTACGATCTGCTATCTATCGATCTAACATTAACATTTTTTGTATAATATAAATTGGTGTCGAATTCTTTTGTCCATTTCATCATAATTATGTATAATTCTTTTGATTTCCCGAAATTTTGTATTTCTTACATTTAAAATCAATGAACATTATCTGGTAGATGATTTTTTCGAACGTATACAAAATAACATTTTTTTAAACATTTTTTAACATTTTTTTAAAAATCTTTCATTCATATGTAATAAATAAACATCTCAACTCTCAAATCACGATGGCATTCTGTTATTTTTTTTTTTTTTTAAGAAAAAAAAAAAGAAGAGGAAATTATTTGAATCAAATATTTTCATCACGGTTTAACACGCAAAAATATATAATTATTTTTGACTTAAAATTCATTATGTAATCAAATTAATTCTAAAAAAAACTTCACATTCAAATGATTTTTTGTTTTTTTTTTCATTTTGGGGTATAAAGTCATCTATCTGCATCACAAATAAATTGGAATTATTCATTTTGATTTAATTACGACACAATTAAAATGAATTGTAAATAATTTAAATCATTTACAATCTGTTTAAGCAAACATTTCTTATAAAAGCATCACATAGGAAAATTAATTAATTTATATACAAGAAATTGAACTTTAAAAAAGGTACATAAAAGATGCATACCTTAAATAAAAGAAAACACAACGACACAATAATATATGGTTCGTTGGTAATTGGAATCAAAATTCTTTATATGTCCATATAATCCTTTCATATGACAAATTTTGTAATCCCTAAAACATATTGATACTTGATATATTTGAACTATTCTATTGTTTCAACATAATTTTCATCATTTTTTTTTCTCTTGACAAAAATCTTAAGTTGATCTCCAAAAAAAAAAAAGTATTGTGAATGCTGTTCAACAATAGCAAAATAAAAGTTTGTCCGTATTATAATGTCAACCTCCTCTGCACATATTTATGAGATTATGATAATCGGATAATCCCATTCTTATTATTATTATTATTATGAAACTACCAACGAGTGATTGAACGAGAATAAAATAAAATATCCAAATTCAAAAAATTTTTTTTTATTTTGATTAAATTTTGCGGGAGAGAAGAAGTCTGACAAATATCTCAAAAACTTTTTGTTGAAATTGTTCCGATATAAATATAAAACCTCCAGAAATCGACGAATGGCAAATATGGCATCCCACTGGACAGCAAAGTACTCTCGTCAACCATTTTTTTTTAACAAACCTTGTCGCGAACCCGCTCCTACAGTCAGAACTAGGGAGCGAACATACAAAGTTTCGTAGGACTTACAAGGCCTGGAAAAACGTCTGGAGAAACAGATACATTTATTAAAGTAGATGGAAATAAATTATGACTCCACATGTGAAATTTCTATGGGTAAATTTATCCTATCACAATTGTGTCATATCACGTGGATAATTTAAAGCCTAACCCTGGTTCAGGCAAATTATTCTAGACCCTTCTTTTTTTTAGTGATAGTGTAAAAAAATTAATATTTATTATTAAATAAGAAAAAACCAATTGCCTTTATATTTTTTCACAATAAATTTTTATTCAAATACATTTTAAGTAGGTTGTCCATATAAAACCAACTACTTGGTTGAGGTTTTTTGGTAGTAGTTGAAGGAACAGAGTAAATCACAAAATAAATGCACAACTACTTTTGCTTCTTTAGGATTGTGTGAAGCTCTGAAAATTTGGCTTGCTTATGCTTGCTTACCAATAAGCGAGAGTAAGTAATGGTAAAATTACTGGTAGGTTAATTAGATATTCTACAATTTTTATTGTTTATACTTCGTATTAAATAATAATTTTTAATAAAGTCAATATTTGTGGGATCATAGTGTTCCAAAAAAAATTTTTTTTTTAATGGTATAGGTTGAAATTCTTTTTTTTTTTTTCAGAATAATTTTATTGGTTAATAAATATCCAATTAAATGGATTTTTTAAACAAATTTTATTTTATTGACAGTTAAAAAATCGTTTACACCATAAAATAAGATTATGAAAATAGCTTTAATGAAATGTTAGTAATTGAATAATATATCTCTTGAGTAATTTTTTACATTATGATCCGTCTTAATCAAATGCACATCATCATCATTATTATTATTATTATTATTATTATTATTATTATTATTATTATTATTATTAATTTTTTAAAAATTGTTGTTCCGGTTAACAAATGGAACAGGAAGTTCCAATTAGATTGATCCTTTACAAATAAACCAAACAAAAGCTTTGTCATCGCAAATAAATTGTTGGATTACGTGCTTCATCTTTCACAGTAATAGTGGATTGATCGATAATTTGACCATTGTGTTCAATCAAAACTGATTTACCAACAAAGCTATCAAATAATACCGGAAAACCAAGTGTAAAAGAATTAGTGCCAGGTGGCGTGATTTGTATACCGAAAGTAAGGAAGGTGTCCTCTACACCATCACCAATTTTTAAAACGTAATTACGAGGATTAGAATCCGTGATGCCTTTTGTGAACTGTCCATTCACTCCGGTACCACCAGTGTCAAGTTTTGTGAAAGTTAATGATCCCCCGAGATTATTGAATGTAGTAATGATTTTGGTACCAGTGGCGAGGTCACGACGTATGAAATATGCGTGCGAAGATACAAGAAAGAATACGAGTATAGATAAGGTTATTAAAAATGAAAAAGGTTTACTTTTTTTTAGAAACATTTTTTTTTTGTGTAAGTTGTTTAATAATAATCAAAAAAAAAAACGATATTGGTTGTTTCTAAGGTTGCTAACGAGTTCAACTGATCTATAAAGATGTTTGGCTTCTCAGGGAGAATTTAAAAAACTGCTCTTTTATATTTAATTTTTACTTACAACATTAGTCTACAAAAAAATTAATGTATTATAAAATCAATTTCATAGTAAATTTAATAACAAAGATCTAAAAAGAAAGGGTTACTTGAAAACTATTTAATTAGCTATATTTAGTTCAATATTTAAAATATTTATTTTGTAATATTTTTTTTAATTAATTATTATTTATTATTATATATTATTATTATGATGCCGAAGAGGAGCCGAGGGCGACCTGTTTTCGGTCTATTTTCGAGACTACTGGTCTCTTTTTTTTTATTTATTTATTCTAGATACAGCTGCGTAGTGGATTCTTTACGAAATGCCCTCTTCGAGCAACTACTCTATCCCGAATCTCAGCAGATATTATTTTTTTTTATAAAATAAAATCTAATACTATTGGTGGAAGGTTTTTTTCTTAATACGGAAAAGCCGATTTATTATTATTTATTAAAAAAATAAATTTAGGTTAAAAAATAATTTTATTATAAACCGCAATTAACATCAAGTGACACAAATCTAAAATCATGATAATCGATATAAATAAATAACATAAAATTTTTTTGCAGTCCTTTTTTGAGGCACTGTAAGCATTGAAAATGTTTATGTGGGCAGGAAAACCTTGTTTCTTTATTGTTAAAGCTACAAAAAAAAAGATTGGAAGGATAGGATCCGCTGTAGATTTTGAGGTAACTTGAATTTAAAAAAAGTATATTCACGAATGAATAAAAAATTATGAATGTAATTTAATAAAAATATTAATAAATTTTTGATTTCCTGACCTGATTATTATATTAACCAGAATGAACTTAAAAGACTCAATGATTATATTAATTTACCACCAGGTCAAAGGAAATTAAGTTTACCAACTAGAAGATGGGATCCAGTAATTTCAATCACAGGATTTCGTAATTTAACTGATGCTCGGAGATTTGAAATATTTGTTGAAAATACTTTCAGATCGGAATTACCTATAGAAGAAATATCGGACTTTAAACAATTTAAATCAGAAGAATTTCCTCCATGCGTATATAAAAGAATCGTAATAGCTAGAAAATTATTTAGAGAATTTTTTACCGAAAAATTACCAGTTGAACAACCAAAAATTTGGAAAAAATGGGAAATCCATTGGTCTCCAAAGTTAAGTAAAGAATTATTAAAACAAGCACAATTTGGCTGGGACATTGAAGAATTTAGAAAGACTCAATCTTTTGTTAAAGTATCTGACAATGATGATAATAATAAAAATCAAGAACAAAGGTACAAAACAAAATTATACACAATTCAACATAAAATAATGAAATTTGATGATTTTGTTCCATGGGATGATATTTTGAAAGAATGGAGAGAGTTGAAAGGGGAAAAAAAGCATTTGGATCAACATGTACAAATTAAAATGAAAAAAGAAAGACTACCATTTAGGGAGCTGAGAAGTCTTCAACCTCCTCCACCAAAAGATCATTGGTTTAAAGTAATAGATGATGATGAATAAAAAAAAATATATTTCCAGAAAATATATATATATATTAATTATAATTATTCAAAAGTTTTTTTTTTTTTATATTGTATATTCAATACATTTCTTTATTTAATTTTATCAAAATAATATTTGTTAGAAATAAAAATTATATAAAATAATAAGAAAATCAATGAACAAAAAAAAGCTCAAGTCAAAAATTTTTATTTACAAAATCAATAATATATTTATCTTAAAAATAATAATAGACTAATATTACCTTGAGAAAAAAAACTTATAACCAAAGTTCTACAAGAAAATCATGTAATTTATCAATAGTCAAATACAAAAGAATCACTGTACCAAATGGTGATTCCTATATTAAAATTAGAATTCCTATACTATAGATCAGTTAAAAATTGACAACAATCAACCATCTTATTGCATTCTATATTATAAATCAGCCAAAATCGGAATTCCTTTTTGACCTGTGTAGTCAATATAATAAAAGCTCAAACTAATAACTTTGTGGATTACTTCAATTTCTAATAACTCCAGTTAATCAATAGAAACAGATTACCATGGACTTTATCATAAAATTATCAAAAATCTCTTGGAATTATGATACAATTATTGTTTTTTGTAATTATTTTTCAAAGAGATCACACTTTATTCCTCACTACAATTATTACTACATTAAAAGTTGTAAAATTATTTTTTGATAATATTTTTTGTTTACATGGACTTTCTCAAACTATTATTTCTGACTGAAATTCACGATTTACTAGCAAGTTTTGATAATCTTTATTCAAATTATTAAATACCAAATTATCAATGTCTATTATTTTTCACCTTCAAACAGATGAACAGACTGAGAGAATGAATTGAACCCTTGAAAAAATATTACAAGTCTATATCACTTACTATCAAAACCAATGGGATGAATGTTTATCTGTTGCCAAATTCACATATAATAATGCACAACAATCCTTTACTAAAATGATAACATTTGGACAACACCTTCTAACACCTTTGAATTTGGATACTAATGTAATTACAAATGACACCACAGCTATATCTTACATGGAAAAATAATATACAACGATTCTATATTTCATTATTGAAATTATACTGAGAAATTACAGATAATTTTAATTATGATTATCACTATTACCAGAATGATAATCAATTAACCAAAGAATATGAAATTAAGAAGATTCTAAATATTAAATACAAGTAAAAGAAACTATATTATTTAGTCAATGGAAAAGATATCAACTTTATAATGCCATTTGAAAACCTGTAAACTATTGTCAAAATGATTAGAATAAACTTTTACTAGTAGAATTTGCATGTGACAATTCAAAAAATGTTTTTACTGAATATACCCTTTTGAAATAGATTTGGAACAATATCTAAATATACCTTTAACTTTTGCTGAGAATAACAAAATTATATCTGAATTATAGCATTAAAACAGACAATGGAAGAATATAAGACAAGATTTAATTCCTTAGAAAGCGCTATAGAAAGTATTAAATCTGAACCATGTTCCACAAATTGTTGCAATTGTAGCTGTTAGCTATTAGCATGTTATTATTACTTATTATTCGAGTAAACTATAACAAAAAAGTTAATGTAACTACCATATGACATTTTTTTGTTGTCGCATATTTCACCTTTGTATCTTACTAGTTTCATTAATGTAATAGATGCTATGTGAGAAATAAAGTTTTCCTGATGCATGGGGCAGTGACAAAGAAATTGATCACCTATGTAATAGATCTGATAGGGAGTGGTATAATTAATTAACGATAACAATCAATAGAAAGATATGACCAATGTCACGTTTATTTGTTGCATATAACTGATCATTGATAACCTAGCAAAGAGATAGACAGTTAATGACATAAAAAGTTGATTGGCCATCCACACCCATTAATCAATGTAAAATTATTTGGTAACGTGCAACTGTTGGATAAGAGTAATATCAGAGAAATGGCCATGCAAATTTACTATATCAGATATGTATATGATCGAGGATTTTTCATGTGATGTGATGACGATCTGATCACTCATTCTTTGTCATTGATTGCCCACCCAATTTACCACCATACCAAACAGGTGAAGGCTTCTTCCATTTTCTCTACTATGTAAAGTATCTGAAGTTACCTTCACCTATCACCCTTATACTGGATGCTACTTTTTTACAATTTTCTTGTTAAAACTCAATACATTTTTGATACCATCAACTAACTGTACCTGACCACTTACCATGTAAAATGAAGTATTCTTCCATTTTATATACCCAATTACTACCTATCCAAAATGAAGATATTTTCCATTTTTATATAAATATATTACCAAAGTTACCTTCATCTGTTATCAAATACCGGAATCATGTTTTCCTTGCCAATATTCAATGCGATTTTTGTATACAATTCACTACATTTGCACCTGGCCTAGCTTCTCAAGCTTTTTCCTATGATACCCCAACCTTGCCAGATATTTTTTAGCTAGATTTGGAAATGCTTTTGTTGTACCTTTAGCAGTAATTATATCACTAATTGCTTCAGGTGATAAGCGTGTAGCACCTGATCTTAATCTTCTAATTGTTTATATACGCAGAAAAAATAAGTTATATCATTTCGGAAAAATATAATCGGAACCTTTAGTTTTACTAAAGAAGTTAATATGCACAGATAAAATGATCTGAATTTTTGTATGTTTTTTTCTCGCTACTTAAATCGCAGTAATATCCAGCGTCATTATCATCAGAAAATGTTACACTAACCACTGCTGGCATATTTTCATGCTTCTACTTCACGACTTTACCTTATATTTTACAGCAAAACTAGTTTTATGTTAATAAAGTTGAGTAGATAAATAAGTAGATTTTCATATTATATCAGTAAAGCAGTCGGCAAAAAAAAGACATTTTTCCAAATAATATTAATAATTTTATTAATTTAACATATGATAATAAAACGCATTGAAAATTTTATCTCTGTTTTAAGCAAAGTGTCTATAGTATTAGCAATGAACAATTTCAACAAATACAATGCAAGGCAATGTTGAATTTCAAGTTACGACTACATCTAAGGTTGAGAAATTACATTAAGCACAACGTTGAATTCAACTATCCAATGACATTTTAGGTCGAGGTGTTCGTTCCAATTCATTTTATAATAAACCAGATTGCTATTCACATTCCGCAAATAGATAATATACGGGGCCCTAGTAGGCATTTCAAGTGTTGGAGTTGCGGGTGTCGTAACAACCCATGGATTTGGGTTCTCGGGAAAAGGATTGGTTGCAGATGGGATAGCAATTCCGACATATTCGATATCGGCCAAGTATTGTCGAATTAAGTCAATCTTAGATAAAGCAAGACTACGATCAGGATCTCGGTTATAGAAAACCTAAGTGGATTCGAATCTGATAAGCGAAACTGTATATTTCTTTTTCAAAAAAAAAAAATTTTTAACATAATTACCTCTATCCATACGTTTGGTGGTGGGCACGAGTTTGCAATGGGTCTTGAATTTTGTGCAAACGTTAAGGTCCGAAACCAAATGCCAACGTCAGGTCGAAAATTATTACCTCCCATCACACATATCATATCAATATTTACATCCCAACTCGGATCTTGCATCATAGCTGAATGTGCCAGATTGAAATGGGTTTTGGACCTATGACCTCCATTATACTATATGATATTGGTGAAATTAATAATAAATGATATATACCGTGGTATGTAAGCTATAATGAAACTCACTTTGATGAATAGGTCTTTTCCAATTATCTCGGCGTCATATCTTTCATGTATCGCTTCGCGGACATTGACATTATCCAGTTTATAGGTGGACAGGCTGACTTTGACAACATCTTCCTTTTGCTCCGGCGTTAATGATTCCAGTGACGTGTCAATATACATAAAGATCTATTGTATTGTGGCCATTAGTCATACTTTCTGACATTATTATAAACACTACCTAAATACCATATCAATTACATTATCATAAACACTATTTAAATACCATATTAATTTGAGAGGTTTGTCTAGTCTCCCGGGTCACCATAGATATTTCTGAACATTCTAATTTGATGCTCATATTGATTAATTTGATGGATTCGGGAAACAAGATAGAGAAAAAAAAAATAAAAAAATAAATTGTATGGATCGCCTTTATACCCATATTTTTCTATTATCTGGTTATCACAAATTATCACGCAATCTTTCTATTATTATACTGGAAATTTCGAGAACTATATTACGGTCAATGTGTCTGAGTTTAAAAAAATATGAAACTAAGATCAAGTCACGTAATGCAAAAATAATTTAATATTAATATAGATTAATAAAGTAACGGGTTTATATGCCGTGACATGTGAGCATGACTGCCTAATATTTGCTGTACTACGATTGTTAATAAACTTGAAGACTTTGAGTCCAATGTATTTTTACGCTGAAATATAAACCGTATATTAAAGTTAACAGATGCTAATAGATGGGTAACGAAAAAATATGAGTTATATATTAAACACTTGTCTGCAATTTATATATTAAGTTTTAGATATTATGGATTGATTATAGATCGAAAATTTGGGATGCTTGATTAACGAAACACTTAATTTTTTGTATTCTTTCCGGAATAACCTTTTCTGGATTTTCATCATACCATACCTCAAGAAAAATTCCTTTATCTTGGCATATGCATCTTTTTAGATGATCACGATTAACAATGTCTACGAGTTTTTTAACATCTTTATACCAGCTTGTATTATGAAATCGATGCTGACTACCTTGCACTTCTAATGCAATTTGATGTTTTTGAAAAAAGGCGTCAAATTCTAATCTATTTAAAAACGGAGGACGATATTCAATTATTGGTTCTTCATTAAGAATTTCTTTGGCTATTTGAATACATTTATTCTGGAACTTACGATTTTTCTTAGATATCTGTTTTTGTTCCAAGTTTGTGATTCTATATTTAAGCTCAATATTATCAGTTTTAAGATTCATGGTATCCATTTTATATCACTCCAATTCCACAATTCTAGCCATAAGCTCATCTTTCTCTTTCACAGTTTGCTCCAATTCCGCGATTCTAGCCAAAAGGCTGGCATTCTCTTGTTTCAATAGATCTAGTTTGGATTTGGTATTTTCCATTGTTTTGTATAAGATACAAATATATTTAAATAAAATTCATGAAAAAATTATTGATTACACATCTACATTACACGAAAAATAACACATGATCAATTGTACGTTCCTCTAACCATTAATAAATATATGATAAAAAATACATATAAAAATACAGGATAAATAAAAATCTATGGATAATCATCTCATGGTGTAGTAACTGTTGTACTCCCTTCCTTTAATCTTTGAGATGATGTTGTACCATGATATAGCAGAGATAGGTTAGTAATTATTAAATTACACAAAAGTAATAAAGTTTCTATAAATTTATATACATCCCTTTCATCTGAAAATTGTACTGGGATTTCAACAGACCAGAGATGATAATATCAATGTACATTTCTCATATCTCAAACAAGTAAATTTAAATGTAACTCATTATCTGCAATTTGTATGCCTACAACACCAAATTGATCCTTATCTGGTTTAAGAGTCTGGTGTACCCAAAAAAGTCCATCATTACATTCTCTCCATAATTAAACATCATCATCAATCTTTTTTTGAGTGATACAAATTAAGCGGGAACATTCAACATACATAAGTTCAAAAATTGTTTCCTGATATTTTGCAACAAACATGATATCTAGATGTCTTTCCATAAATTCATCTCCTTTTCTATTAGCACTGGAGACACTTTGTTTTTCCAATGTACTAATGAAAAAGGAATCACCAATAGGAAGATTTTTTAATGATTCTTGAATTGTTGGTAATATGATAGTCAATTGATATGTCCCCTCACTTAACATTTTTGTGAATTCAGAACTGAAAACAGAATTGTTTCAAATATCTTTTAAAATACTAAGAATATTCTTTAGTTACATTTGCAATACTTTCTTCAGACTCTTTCCAAGTTCTACCATGAACTAATTTAGTATATATTGGTTTATCTTCAAGTTTATTAAAATTTGTTACAAACTTATTACATATTTCCTGAACAATAGTAAAGGGTTTAGGTGTCATTTTGCAAGTAAGTTTCTAGCTTGACAAGTCAAGTTTCAAAAAAATATATAATATACCATTAGTGAATAAAACATATTTATTTATAACTACTTTGTAAGCATGAAGTGAATTCTAGCTTATAAAAACAAAATCTTATCATAAATCCCTTTTTTAAATTTCCAGACAATTGATTTACAAGTTCTGATTTATTACTAATAACCTGACTAGCTAAAGAATCCTTCCAATCCAATTTTGTAATATCTATATTGGCTATATCTAAATATAAATGACAATATAAAGGACTTAAATTTCTTTCGAGTTTTTCTTTTAATTTATTTACATTATTATC
Source organism: Diversispora eburnea (assembly GCA_910592015.1). Lineage (NCBI taxonomy): Eukaryota > Fungi > Glomeromycota > Glomeromycetes > Diversisporales > Diversisporaceae > Diversispora > Diversispora eburnea. The sequence goes on along the minus strand of CAJVPK010000473.1, from coordinate 5,020 downwards.
AATTTGTTCTAAACTAAGAAGTTTTTCTTTATTTATCTTGATAATGCTGAGGCCATACAAAATGAAAACTTCTTTAAAGGTATCTTCAAACTAAAAAAAATAAAACATTAGTTTCAGTAATATAATTATTTTGTAATCACTAGTCAAATACATCATTAAATAATACTTCATATTATCAGTACATATGTAAAGTTATTATTTTTGTGCAGCCAACACACCAATAAAATTCTGTGTGGTACTAATTTACTACATAATAATATAACTTCATTATCCTTCATACAGGCAATAAATTATTCTCGTCAATAGGCTAATAGAATAAACTACACTATTGCATAACAGTCTATAGCTTAAATATCCCTTCACTGTTAAGCAAGTATTTATCGTAAGATGGTTAATAAGATAATTAAGCTATTTTTCGATACTTTTATACTGATCTATATTGAAATATTTTTTATAATAAATACATAGTGTTATCATATAATTACAAATAATTACAAATAATTACAAAATAAAAAAATATGATAATTAACCTGTGAAAGAACCTTAATAAGTTTTAATTGACATAAGAAGGTATTTGAATTTAAAGTACTAATATATTCCATAACTCAATTGACAATTGATCATAACTTGATTGTGAGATCCATAGATTTTCTTCTAATCCTTGATAAATAGCTGCAGTGACATTTATATAATGTTTTTCTACATTAATCAAAAAATTACAAATCTTGTTATATAATTTGATAAATATTTTATGTATTGATTTGTGATAAGAAAAATATTAATTTTGTTAAGTAATAAAGTCGCAACTAGAATTTTCAATAGTAGTTTACTTCTATATTTTCCTTTTAACATGTCTTGTTATTCACTTTTTTAGTATCTCAACTTATGGATTAGTCAGTATATGCACAAAAAAAGTCAATATATATACAAGAATAAAGAATATATATATGTTCTATAATGAATTACTTAAATCTATACCTGCCACCCAAATTCAAAATCCAAATGCCAAAATCCCAAATGCCAAAATCCCAAATCCCAAATCCCAAATTATGATTAGTATTTTTTGCCGAAATCCCAAATCCCAAATCCCAAATGATTTGGGATTTGGGCAACACGTATACTTAAATCTGGAATAAAGAAGTTCACTGTACTTTCCTTTTATTACTTTTTGTCATTTTCTTCCATATCGCACTGAAAATATATTAGAAAAAAGTTAATATATACACAAGAACAAAGGATATATATATCTCTCAAGTTAATTATTCAAACTAGATTATTAATATCCCTATATGTAAATAGTACAACATAGTACTTTAATTCTATAATAAATATAAATAAAAACTGATGAGAGTAAAAAAAGATGTTATATATCTGTTTTTGAGATGTTTTTTATATAGATATGCAAGTGTAAGAGGATACTAATTAAATTTAGTAATTGATATATCATATGATCAAATTATATATGTAGGTTTTATTATATTCAAATTCCTTTTATAGTATATATCATATGATTAGTTAATTATTTTAGTAGAAATGTCAAGTTATATAAATTATTGCTTACTATAAACTGTAAGTATGAAATGCTATAACTTTTAAGTTGTCTTATAGGCTTGTTATACAATAAATATATTGCAAGAAATTATGTAATTTGTTAATAACATTTGTTTATGTTAAAATTTTACAACTATTTACCAGTACAATTTATGAACCAGTTTTAATACTTAAGTATTTTTGACACTAGCTCCACTATATTACAAAAAAATAAGACAAGTACTATGAATAATTTAACTTTCTACTAATACATATATTATAAAATCTACTACTCAATATCGAATAGATTAAATTATTTACGTAATAATTATAGTATGTCTTTTAATACTAATCATCATATAAATATTCTTCAAAAGAATCAAATAATGAGATTTGAAAATGAGATAAGTATGATATTTAACTTGAAAAGTCACTCTTATTGACCTGCAATTAACTTTTTTTCCTTCTAGTTTGAAAAAAGTAGTTGACCTAATTAAGATCTAGCTTTGAGCATATACTGCAAAAAGATAGGATATCCAGAAATTTTATTATTGTTAAGAATTATATATCCTTAAATTTAATATAAATCACATATAACTTCCATAAATACTACAAATAAGTTATAAAATAGCTACCTTAAGTGAATTATGTGAACTTCTTATACTAATAAAGAATAAATAGAATATATAAAAATACTTCAAATTTGTACTGATGAACTTCTAATAAGTAAATGAAATGGATTTGAGAATATCTTATATATTTTAAAAAGAATGATCTATTATCTTATAATAATAAAAAATATCTTGAAGCTAAGAAATTAATATATGTTAGTGGATTTATACAAGATATATACTTACAATTAGAATTGCTATCTGTTTCTCTTGTTATCAATTGGTATATACAGAACAATGAACAAAAATATAGAAAATTATAACTATATAGGAATGGAGTGACATTGGTATTCTTAATGCATCAGTAATAATACTGTGATATAAATTATAAAGAAAACATGAAAATTAAGCAAAAACTAAATTCTATGTATAATTTTGATGATGAGTGTTTAAATGTTTTCTATCTTGTTGTGAAAAATTAGAAGGGTATTGTTGAGTGTTTAAATAATTATAAATGGTTTGATATTGTTCGAATTCCATGGTAGATAGTAGTTTTGCTAGGACACCGACTACTTAGACTGGAGTGAGCTTATTGTCAGGCTTTCAATAAAATTATAATTTCTTGTATCGATTAAAGTCTGGATAACGCATCCGCGTTTTTATTTTCTTTTCCTGGTCTATGCTTAATTTCAAAATTATATGATTGTAATCTGAGAATCCATCTGGCACGCTGTCCTCTCATTGGACTAGTGTGTAACCAGGTTAAGGCAGAATGATCGGTAATAATTACGAAGGGTTTTATTCCTAAATAATGATGGAAATGTTCAACTGTCCAAATTATAGCCAAACATTTCAATTCGGTAACGATAATTCTTTTGAACTCCTTGTAAGCTTTTACTTATATAAGCAATCACCTGCTCAAGACCTTGGTCATTTAGTTGAGTTAACACTGCGCCAAGTCCTTGAGACGATCTATCAGTCAGAAGATAAAAAGTTTTATCAAAATTGGGATGTGCCAAAATAGGTGAGGTTGTTAATTTTTTTTGAGAGTATCAAAGGCAACTTGATGTTCTTTTTTCCATTTGAAAGATATTTCTTTTTTGAGTTAGTTAATATAAAGATTAGGTGATTTTTGAAAAGTTATGAATAAATTTCCTATAATAAGAGGCTAGTCCTAGGAAGCTTCGGACTTTTGTTACATCTTTAGGTCGAAGGAAATGTTGTACTTTCTCAATTTTCGCTAGGTCAGTAGTAATGCCTTGGTCACTAACAATATGACCTAGAAATTCAATTTGTTTCTTCAAGAAGTGACATTATCCAGGGCCTAATTTGAGACCAGTAGCATGTAGCCATTTTAATACTTCTTTCAATTTCTCCAGGTGTTCTTCAAATGTTTTGGAATAAATATTAATATTATCCAAATAAACAATAATATCTTTATATAATAAGCCATTAAAAACTTGATTCATAAGCCATTGGAAAGTAGCCGGAGCGTTGGTTAACCCAAACGGCATTACTGTAAATTTATAGGTTCCTTGTTTCACAATAAAAGCAGTTTTCTCCCTATTACTAGGGTCTATTTCAACTTGCCAGTATCTACTCGCTAAATCAAGAGTAGTAAACCATTTTGCACCTTGCATTACGCTTAACATATCATCTACATGAGGAATAGGATAAGTGTCCTTTTTTGTAAGGGCATTTACTTTCTTATAATCAACACATAGTCATTGTTTTCTATTCTTTTTGCCCACAACAACTACTGGGGAAGCCCAAGGGCTAAAGAATTTCACAACTAGTCCTTTTTGTAGTAGTCGTTAGATTTCTTCCTCTATAAATTGTTCTTCAACTGGATTGGAACGGTAAAACCTTTGCTTTACAGGTTTCTCAATCCCAGTATCAATTTTATGTTAAATGATATTTGTTCGTCTCAATTGACTAATATCAGTTGCAAACATATCTTGATTCTCCTCGAGTAACTGATTGAATTGTTCTTGTTGTTTAGTACTTAAGGTACTAACATTCAATTCAGTTTCAACTAATGAGTCTCCTATCATTATAGGGATCTCATCTAAAATATCCTTATCATTATCACTATCACTTTCTGATTCTGATTCTGAATTGCTTTCCTCATCTTCAGACTCAATAGAATCTGAAGTATTACTTTTTGTATCATTTTCAATTTTATTTTCATTATTATTATCACTTTCATTTTCATTCCTTTCAGGAGAATTTATTTCCTCTTCGGAATATTCAATACAGTCTTCAAAAGTTTCATCTTCATTGTCTTCCTCAATTTCGGAAGTTTCATTTTCATGCTAGTTATCACTTTCAATTTCTTTATCAGATGTTTCGCTTTCCTCTTCACTAGTAATTTCAGGGATTTCTGCTAAATTTTCTCGTATGCAGGAGGCAGGTAAAACCAAATGTTGATTTCTCCATTTTAAAGTTAACTCCTGGCTTTGCTAATTATAATTTCCATTGGCTTTTAACAACCAATTATTTCTTAAAATGAAAGTATAGGTGGTTGCTTCAGTTACTTCTACATCAACAGGGATAGTATATCCTGCAACAGTAACTGGAAAATCTCTAATAACTCCTAGGGGTCAAGTACCTTTTCCAACAGCAGATAAAATTACACTATTTGAAGGTTCATCTATGGAATATCCTAATTGTTCCATTGTGTCTCGCATAATCATGCTTACAGCAGCACCACTATCAACAATGGCAGGTACTGTATAATCATCAATATCAATGGTACATTTAAGTGAGGTGACTCGTGGTCGATATTCTTGATCAGCTATTTTTACATCTACTTTTCTAGATACTTTTAAATTCTTCATAAGAGTTCATTTCATTTCAGGAAGTTGGAGTAATTGAGA
>CAJVPK010000472.1:0-31541 GCA_910592015.1 Diversispora eburnea | reverse complement strand
TATTATTATTATTATTATTATTATTATTATTATTATTATTATTATTATTATTATTATTATTATTATTATTAAAATATTATTTAAAAACCATCTAATAATTTTTAACAATTTTAGTATTTCGTTAGAAATGGATATACAAAGTCTGAACAAATTGCTGTTATTACACCGTATTTAGGTACACTAACTTATAAATATTGTATGAAATAATGAAAAATAAAATAAAGCATTAAAAATATTAATTTAATTATTGTTTATTAGGGCAAATGCTAAAGATAAGAGAAGCATTGAATAAATCATTTGTTGTCATGATAGATGAGCGTGATGCTGAACAGCTCGCTGATTTTGAGGAAAATCTTGATGACGGCGGTGCCGGTGAAGCCACTTTGATCAATACTATAAGTGTAGCATCAAGGAAACAGTTAAATCAACAGGTTGTAATAGTTTAATTTATATCATTTACTTATAATTTTATTTACTAACATTCAAATCTCTTCTTAAGGTGATCTTGCGTACAATTGATAATTTTCAAGGTGAGATGATTTTAATCGTCACCTTGATAGTTTTTCTTTGGGAAATTGAATATTTTTATTTAATAATTTAATAATTGATTTATTTATCTTATTCAGGCGAAGAAGCGGAGATTGTTATTATTTCTCTTGTTCGAAATGTAATAGATCCAGAAAAAATTAGCGGATCGATTGGTTTTCTAAAAACCGAAAATCGTACAAATGTTTTACTTTCTCGAGCTAAACATGGAATGTACCTTATTGGAAATTCTAAACTTATGTCAAAGGAATCTGACATGTGGAAAAAAGTAATTGACATCCTTGCCTTACGTAATCAAGTTGGGTCAGGATTTCCAATTATGTGTGATCAACATCCCGAAAATACAAACGAAATAACCTATCCGAGAAAATTTGAAGAAGTATCTCCGGATGGTGGATGTTTACTTCCATGTGGTAAAGCTTTAAATTGTGGGCATATTTGTAAGTATTTCAAATTATATTTGTGTAAATATATATATATATATATATATATCCGTATTGTGTATATTAATTATTCATAACTAAATTTATTTTTCAGGTCCACATAAATGTCATCCGGATGATCCAAAGTTTGTATTGAAATGATTTTGATTATTATTTTCGCTTATTGTTCGGAACCAAGTAAAATATATTCATTTTATACATTTTATTTTTTAGTCATATTTCAATAAAATGTACTAAACCATGCAACCGATTACTTAAGGAGTGTTTTCATCCATGTATGTTTTGTTTATTTTTATATCAAAACGAAAAATAATTACAAAAGTAATAAAAGTAATTATAATACATTAAAATATTTACAAAATATAATATTATTATAGGTACACGGAAGTGTGGCGAAAATTGTGGAGAATGTCTCTTCCCAATTGGCGATCTTCTATTGCCCTGTGGACATGTTTTAATAGATGCAATTTGCTTCCAGAAGAGTATTATAGACAAAATTAAATGTCGTACTATGGTGGATAAAATGCTACGTAAATATTAATTATTCTCAAAATATTACATAATCTTCAAACAAAATAATTGTTTTGATAATAAAATAATAAATTATATTAATATATTTTGCATTTTTTATTTTTTTAGCTAATTGTGAACATTCAGTTACTGTTGAGGTAAATTTGATGTCAATATTCAAAATATTTTAAATACCAAAATAATTAATTATTCAATTTTTTAAATTTCTAAGTGTCACAAATCTGTTGATGATGTACCGTGTCAAAGCATTTGTGACCAGCTTAATCCGGAATGTGATCACATGTAAGAACAAATTGATATATATATATATTTTTGCATTTTTAACCAATAAATTTTTATTTATTTCGCAGATGTAAATCCTTATGTTCTGACTGTCAAAAAAAATCGATCCGCGTCAATGATGATACTCTAATACTTGATAATAATGGTCATATCGTTAGATCGCATCATAACAAATGCAAACAAATTTGTGAGAGGAACCTCTTTTGTGGTCACTCGTTCGTATTTCATTATATTATTTTTTTGATTAAAGTATTTATGTCTTATGTTTTTGTTATTAATTAATTTATCAATGAATCCTCAAATTTTAGGTGCGAGAAATCTTGTCATAAGGATAAAGATTGTCCGGGTTGTAAAAATACTTGTAATGTTAACTGTAAGCATTCAAAATGCAGAAAACCATGTAGTCATCCTTGTTCTGTGTGTGCAGAAGAATGTGATTGGTCATGTAACCATAGAGATACTTGTGAGGTATCTTGTGGTGTTCCTTGTAACAGATTGCCTTGCAATGAACAATGTTCGAAGTTATTGAAATGTGGTCATCAATGGTAAGCAGCAGTAATTTACAAATTTATAATGAAAAAAGAATTGAATTTAATTGTGATCCATATTTAATAAAAATTTACTAATTGTTATTATATATTTAGTATGGGAATATGTGGTGAAAAATGTCCTTCCCAAAAATATTGTATAATTTGTGCATCTGATGATATCAAAAATTCTAGTAAGAACAGATATATTTTAAAATGTTTAAAATTATTTAATATTAATTTATTGTATTTTGTTTGAATTAGTTGTCGATTTGATTATGCAAACAACATTTGCAGATGTTGATTGGACTACTGAAAGAATGATTGTACTCGAGTGTGGTCATGTCTTTACTGCAGAAACCTTAGATAATTTGATGGGGGTTTGTTTATTTCCTTATTTTACTTGTAATTAAGTATTATACACGAATTATAATTCATAATTCACAATTAACAATTGTAAATTTCAATTTCAATTCCCAAAGATGGAGAATGTTTATCATATGGATGCCCTTGGAAATTGGACTGGTATAAAACCTATCACAGAACAACCAGGGGAACTTAAAAGATGTCCCAATTGTCGATCTCCTATTAAAAATATTCAACGTTATGGACGAATAATTAAAAAATGTGTTCTCGACACTCAAAATAAAAAGTTTTTGCAAAAATATAATCACCAATTGAAAACTATTCATACGGATTTAGATAAGATTCTTAAAGTTTTGGAAGATAATCGAGAAAAGGTTTTGAAAGAATTGCGAAAACCTGATGTAAAGCAAGTAAAGGATAACGATAATGACATTAAAAACATATATATGGTAACAGATGAAACAATTAATCATACAGTTCCTGATCTTATTCCTCAAGAAAAACATGAGATGCTTGCAAAGTATTATTCGATACCAGCTTATCATGAAGAGTTGTGGCGAAATCATGTATCACGTCTTCTTTTCAATTATCGTTCAGTTGCTCTTATAATACGCGATTCCAACAATCCGCCCTATAAACTCGCTTATGAATCTGCTGTAACAAGTTTGTAAGTTCTTTTATTTTGTTTATTTCTGATTGTAATTTGCATAACTTATTATTATAACAGATAATAAATTAAAAAATTATTTTATTATCTTTTATTAGATTCGCAGCAAAATCTAAAGAGAGAATTGATTTCGGTGACTTTATTAACGATATTTCATTACAAATGGTTGATGACTCTCCTGCTGCACAACAACGTAAATTTCAAGAGACTCTAAAGGAGGTGGGAATTTCGACACCCAAAATTGACAGGTATGCTACTTCTATTATCAAAGAAAATTTCTTACTCGTAATATTAATACAATTTCATATAATTTATTATTCAGGAAAATCTATATAAAAGCCTTTCTTGAATTAATCAATATTCAAAAAGCAATGTTTCATGAGGTATCCAAAATTATTCCCGAGTTACCTACTGAGAGGACAGAACGAACCCGTCACAATGATCCACCCCATATCGTTGAGAAAATAATCAATTTGCCATATAAATATCATTGGACGAATTTTGCCAATTTTTTGATAGATTCTTTACATAATCACATGGAACATATAATACAAATTGCACTAGAATCTAAATATATTCGTGATTTTGTGACATCTTCATTGGAATTGGCAGAATTTGAATGTAAAACTCAGAGATTCAAATTGAAAAATATTCCACCACATGAAATAAACCCTAATCAGAAAATTGAAATAAAAAAGAAATGTTCAGAAATCGAAAAAAGTTGTTTAAGTATTAAAAATGAAACATTGTCTTCGATGAGTAACGTTGAACATTTCAGAGGACAGTGCGAGGAACGTATTACAGCAGTTATTCGTGAAGTTAATGAAATTCGAAATTTCGTAAATAACGCAGGAAAATTATCAGATGAAGAAAAATTACAAATACACCAGGCAATGAGCGTAGAATTCAGAGGTTCAGGTAATAATATTAACCTTATTTAATATTTGGTTATTAAATCCAAATAAGTAAATATTTTGTGAATTGCAATAATTTTAGGTCATTGGTATCAATGCCCTAATGGACATCCTTATACGATAGGTGAATGTGGTATGGCAATGCAAACAAGCAGGTAAATTAATTTATTTCTTGTAAATGTTCATTATTTTTATCTTTTAGAACTTTTTAAATGATGTTTGGATTGAATTTATATTTTAGATGCCCTGATTGTGGAGCAGGTATAGGTGGCAATGATCACATATCTCTTGATGGAAATGCACGTCACATGGAATTTGAGGGAATGCGATAAACTTAGATAGGAAATATTTATTTTTATTAAATATGTATTCATTGTCAACGTACATATAAAAATTTAATCAATAAAGTTATTAATTTAAAGAAAGAGAAGTGATACCTGTCTTTTGTTAATTAAGCACATTTTTATTTAATAATTGATCGTAATTATCAATTACGAACGTGAGTCTTGGTTCGTATGTTCAATTTATAATAAATAAACCAGAGGCAAAGTCTAACTTTAACTTTTAAAAAAAAAAAATTCATTTAATTTTATTAATATTAATTAATTATTTAGTTTATAATATATATTTAAGTCTTAAAATACAAAAACAAATTTCTTTAAAAAAAAAAAAAAAAAATCATTTAATTTATAACTAAACCATTATTTATAAAATTTATTAAAATGGTAATTTCATCCCATCCCAATTTTCCATCTAATCTTAATTTTATTAATCTAGAATTCCATTCTTTCCACCACCAAATATCCCATATTAATCCAAAACTAAAACCTAAAATTACTCCTGCTATCACTTGACTTTTAGTATGATGACCTAACTTAACTCTTGACCATACGACTGATAATGCAGTAATTGAAATTATTATACTTGATAATAATTTTGTAAAGTATGGTAATGACGAAGAAAATAATTGTAAAGATATAAATGTTGCGAAATAAATTGTGATTGATGAATGAGCAGATGGCATTCCATATGATTTTCTTTTTTTTATAGTGGAATTTTTTGATTTAATGTTAGCATGATTATTTGGACTTATAGGGCTAATAGGACGAGGTTGCCGAATTATGTGTTTTAAGATCTTTGCTTGTTTTTTTTTTATAATAAAATGAAACAATATTAATTTCAAAACAAGATAAAAAAAATAATAATAATAAAACATAAGCAACTTACCAATTAAAGTCAAAGCTGCCCCACCAGCAATTGAGTAAATTGAGCAAAAATCTCTAATGTAACTGAGTGCTGTAAATACTACAAGTGGTAACCACATTCGTGTCTGATAAATATAGAGATTTTTTAATAAAAATTGTCAACGAAATACTTTATACAAATAACACTTTTCTTCGAAGAATATATCACGTACATGTTCGAAAAAAACTAATATCATTTTTTTTATCCTTGTCTGGGGGTTTACAACTTTTAAAATTCGTTATTTATAAATATTAAGCGAAATATTGCTTTTCAAAAACATTTACGTATTCGATTTTGATTTCATATGTGAACCATGTGTTGAAATGTTACACAATCGTGCAATAACGATAAAGTTTCCTATTATAATCCCATATTAAAGAATATGATCAAAGATCTAATCATATTCCTAAAAATCCACATATACTAAATATTTTCTTACATCGAAACTCACTACCATCATTCCTTTTATTCCTCTCCATTCCTCTATTGCCATTACTTTCACTCATCCTTCCATTCTTCCAACGTTCACGGCCTGACATCTAATTCCTTTGTAAAATATATGAATCTAAAATTGTACCACCGCCAAACAGAACATCATTTTTTATAAATGAGGATTTTTCATGATTTGCAGTGATTGGTAATTGACAACAGGTGTTCACTTTTCAATAAAAGCGGCATAAAAATGTAAAGGTATCATCTCTAAAAGCTATTTTAAAATAAGGATGTTCTTTTAGATTCATTATTAATATGGTAATTTGTTTTAAGATTTTTGAGAGCATCGCATAAATTTTAAAACCCTTCTTTACTATAGAATTTATTTTAAACTCAGTCCATTCAAACCAGATTTGGTTAAGCTGAATGCACTGAATACAATGCTAATAAAGCTAATGCATTAATTCACATTATTTCCTAAAACACGGGGTCACAATTCTTAAATCCTTGTTGATATTAACCAATAATTCGAGTTTATTATTATTAAATTATCATTCGAAAAATATTTATTAAGAAAACAACGACTTACAATTTTTAAATTTATTATTATTTTTTTTTTTGGTTCATGCGTCACAAAACCCTCATTTACGGTAAAATTAATCTGGTAACAAAAAATCATAGTATTTTGTCCATAAATAATAGGATAATATCTCATTTATTTCTGGCTTTCAACAAAAACAATAGAAATGTCTTTGTTTTTTTTTTCAGGGATAAAACTTTGTTTACCGTTAAAATATTTTTGTGATTCATATTTGAACTGTTGATCCGAAAACTCAATTCATTCAATTCATTTCATTTCTATAAAAGCAAGCCAAAATGACCTTTTACTTTTTCCTCAGCAACTGGTTGCCAAAAAAAATATATAACAATAATTTGTTCTTTTAATCTTCATATTTCCCTTGGATAACTTGTCGATCAAGATCCAATTTCCCATCTTTCTATAACCTTTTTTTTTTTCTTTCTTCTCTTTTAACTCGACTCGTTGATCGAGTATTCTTGAAATCATTTATATTATTCATATTTGTCCTTGGGATTGTTCACATACATTTATATTTTTTTTTTTTCAAATAAACCGATTCCCAATAGAAAAAATAGTTTATTGAAAGATGGGAAATTTTCAATCAAACGCCCAAAAAAAAAGTAAACTCTGTGTCGCTGACCATACCGAAAAAGTCGTAAAACTTCTCAGATCTTCCTCATATGATAGAGAATTATGTGAAGCGCAATTAACATTAATTAAACACAAAAGGCAGAACAAGGAGGCCGATATCATCATTTTTATTAAAAATTTATTTTCTTTCTTTAAATTGTTCAGTAAAGATGTACTTACTGATGTAAGTATATAATTTTTTTTATTTTTTTTAAAAAAATTGATATGATTATATATTTATTTACCTATTGATTATTTTTTTATAGGCTGAATATGCCGAACTTGAAGAATTAGTCAAAAAATATTCAATTGTACAGCACGAAATAAGATCCGAAGTCACAAAGTGGAAAGAACACAATAAAGTTGAAACAAATGTAACATTCTGTGACGACTCAAATAACGGATTTGGAAACTTCCTTTTATGTAACATTCAAAAAACACGTAAACCTGATATCGAGATTATTGAACTCAAGTTAGAGCACTTTACCTGTGAGAAAAGCCAACCTGAAGAATTAATTCATCATAGAAATGTAATAAAGAAAACTATGCATAGTCAACCAATTTGTGAAAAGAATGTTATTCGACCTTCTAAAAACATTCGCGAAAAAACTCTTGCACTAAAAGAAGAAATAGATGTTCTCAATAAATTACAAATTTGCGATAACATACTCAGAGTGTAAATATTCTCTATCTTTTTATTATTTTATCGTTTTATTATTAAATATTATATGTATACATTTTTTTAATACTCACCTGTGGTTGATATAATTTTGTAGTTATGGGTGTATTTATCACCACGGATATTTCGTTATTACTGAATGGGCTGATAAGTTTGATTTACAAACTTATCTTCGAAAATATTCGGATCTTGGTCGAAACGAAAAAATCAAGATTGCTTATGGAATTGCCAATGCTTTAAATTATTGCCACCAAGAAAGGATTCTTCATCACGATGTCAGAAGGTATTATATCTTATTATTATTTATTATATTTTTAAAAATATGTGTTTGTTTCTTGGCTCAAATATATATATTTTTTATATCTTTTTTAGCCATAATATTTTATTGGATAATGACTTGAATGCAAAGCTCACCAATATCAGAATAAATGGAAGTTCTTCTATTATAAAATCAAGAGATGATGAACAATCTTTCAGGTAATTAATTTTATATTAAAAAAAAAAATACAGTAGATGAAATAAATTCTAATTAATTTTAACAAATATGTAGATGGGCTGCACCTGAATTGTTGAATGATAACGAAACAGAATACACAAGTCATTGCGATGTCTACAGGTATGACCTATCGATAAATAATTATAAATAATTTAATAATCTTTATTTTTATTTACATGAATTTTTATTTTTATTTTAGTTTCGCAATGGTACTTTATGAAATTGCCACTGGAGGCAAAATGCCTTTTGAAGAAATTGAATCAGATGATATCTTTAAACGTTCTATTTGCGAAGATAAAAGACCCGACCTTAATTTGATATCAAATGTTTCCGCAGAATATAAAGAAATTATGATTAAAGGTTGGGCTTCTAATCGTCAAGATAGACCAACGATAACACAAATGTTTGAAGTATTAGACAAATTACACCATGAAAGAGACACATCTGAATTCGATACAGGAAATATTATAATTGATACTACTTTCTCATCTGGTTCAACTTCTACCCCACCAGTACCTTCTATAAAAATTGAAAATAAATTAAAACTCTTGTCTCCCGGCGCTTTTTCTTACAAAAAAAAATCCAATAGTTCTAGTAGTCAAATTAGCATGTATTCCAACTCCTCATCACGTTCAGAATTACCTTCCTTAATACCGAGACATACCAGAAGTTCTAGTCGATCTAGCTGTAATTCAAGTATCAGCAGCAGCGAGTATGATGGTCATGATTACATGTCACATAAATATTTTTTGGTAGAAACAGATCCATCCGATAAATTTTGTGAAGATCACCTCGACCTTAGTGATCATGGTGATTCGGAGAACCTATTAGAAACTTTCCAATTTAGAAAAAGATCACTTAAGAATAATGAAATCATTGGTGATTTAAATCTTGCTTACGAATACGAACGTGATGCTAAATATACTCGAGCATTTAAAATCTTTAAGCAATACGCAGAATTAGGTTCTGCTGATGCACAATTCAAGGCTGGAAAACTCCTAAGAACTGATAAATTTAAATTCGATCTCTGTAAAGCTCGACGTTTCGCAGCGAAATATTTTTATGAAGCGGCTAAACAAGGCCACACAGATGCACAATATGAATATGGAACATATATAATTCGTACACCTAACATTTTTAATCAATCAATAAAAATACGTGAGGAAGCTCTCGATTTTATTATCAAGGCATCAAATCAAAAGAATATTAAAGCAATGAAATTTTATTCCGAATTATTGAGTAAAGATGGACATAAATACGGTGTTAAACTCGATCTACCAAAAGCTGATAAATTAAAGGAATTAATTGAACATGAAAATATCAAACAACATCAAAAATGTAAAACGTAATCTCATCTCATTTTTATTCTTGTAAAAACAATTTGTACTAAAATATCAAGTTCATTTTAAAAATGTAAATTATCAAATAAAAAGTTCAATATTTTATAATGTTTCATAATATTAAATGCAAAAAGAGTAAAATTTCAAAAAAATGAATTTTAAATTGTCTTTTATAAATTAACCACTTTCAAAAAGAAAGAAAAAAGTGATGATATTATGAGAGATAACTAACTGAAAATTAAAATTTGGTAGAATACAATGTTATTACATTACATCTGTTATTCTCTAATATATCTTTATCTATACATAACAAAAATCATATTGAAAGACTTAATTAATGAAAAACGGTTATTAAATAATTGTAATGATATAAAACTTACTTTCATGATAATGTCCTTATTTTACTTTGAATATATCAAAATCTTCAAGAAAAGTTTATTAACTTTGACCAAAAAAAAAAAAAAGAATTGAATAATTAATTAATTTACTTTTTTATCTTACACAATTATTAAGACTGATTTATAATAAATCAAAAATCCTTCCAGTCGATATATCTCGATATTTTATATAAATGTAATTTTTCTTGATTTACTTGCGCTTGATTTTTTTTGTTGCACGTCCTAATTATATTAATAATATCAACAATAATAAATTAAAAAAAAAATAAATATATAATAACTTGAAACGCACACAAACACCAATTATATGAAATACAAATAAATTACAATAAAAATAATAAAAATACAATAAACAAGAAAAATTAATGTCTAATAAACAAAAAAAAATATATATATATTAAAATTCAATCTATTTAGCCTCGCCTCTTGCTACTTCTTCCTCCTTCATCCTTCCCAGAATGTCCATGTTTTCCCCTTGCACCCACAACAACTCCTCCATGTGAAGTTCCTGCCTGACCTTGCGTAGTTGTGCTTGCATTAGGTGCAGCTGGTGGAACCTTCATATCATTATCTTCATATTTGACACTACGCAAAGGATAGTGGGAACGATGTCCTTCAAAAGCACTTTGTAAACACATAATAATAATGATGGCGACAATAATGGTAAATTTAAAAAAAAAAAAATAATAATAATTAAATAAATTAAATTATATGTTATCCATAAAAATAATTTCTATTTCTTAAAAAAAAAAAATAAAAAAAAATACCCCATAGATGGTTTTGGTTCTTCCTCAAAATAAGGATGATTCAAAGCATCTTCAGCAGTAATACGCTTCACTGGATCATATTCTAACATCTTTGACAAAAGTTCAAAACCCAAATCTGACTTTGATGAACAAGTATTTTGATAAAACTCTCTTAGTCTATTTGAATATCTGATTTTTGTTTGTAAAAAAATAAATAATAAATAAAGTGGTCACTAAAAGAATGAAAATGGTACAAATATTAACTCTTACTGCTTCAAAGTAAAACTACTTAGGTTTGAGTATTCAGGTTGTTGATCAATGGTAGGCCATTGTTCCTCTAAATTATAATAATAATAATAATAATAATAAATTGTTAATAATAAACTTTAATATTGTTTTGATTGTAATAAATTGAATGTACAGTACTTGTAGGTTTTCCTAATACTTCAAAAATCTTTACTAATTGATTTCTTTGAAATGGAACTTGTTTTTTACTATCCATTTTTGCCTCTTCTCCTTTGAAAATAGGTCTCAAAGTTAACAATTCAGCAAATATACATCCAACTGCCCAAATATCTTTATAAAATATAAAAATAATAAATTATTAAATCAACTATTTATTTAAATCAAATTAATCAAAAAAAATTTTTTTTAAAAAATTAAAAAAAAATTATATAAAGATTGAAATACCTATTGCTTTTGTATAATGTCTTGACCCAAGCAATAATTCTGGTGCTCTATACCAAATTGTTACCACAACTTTGTCTCCATTGAATAAGGGTTGTAATGGAAGTTGATAAATTCTAGCCAATCCCAGATCAGCTGTAATATATAATAAATAAATAAAAAAAAAGAATATAAATGATCATATAAATGAAAAGTTTTTTTTACAAAAAGATTAATATAAAAAAATATATATATATATACCAATTTTTACTACACCATCAGCTGTAACCAAAATATTTGCAGGTTTAAGATCTCTATGTAAAACCCAATTAGCATGTAAATAAGAAACTCCATTAAGTAATTGCCATAAAAATGATTTTATAGTGAATTCAGGTAGGGGTTTTCTTTCAACTTGGCTGTGATGATGAATAATTTGCTATAAATATTAATAAATTTTAATAAATATATATAATATATATATAATAATAATATAATCTCATTCTTCAAATGTTTTGTTATGAATTTATAAAAAAAGAAACTTATTCTTACCAGAAAATCATGTTCTGCAAATTCAAATACCATATGAATTGAATTATCTTCTAGAAGTACTTCTTGAAGTGAAACAATATTTTCATGTTTAAGTTCTATGCATAACTTTTTATTAACAAAAAAAAAACAAATTATTTTTTTTTATTTAAAAATAAATAATAATAATAATAATAATAATAATAATAATAAATTACCGATATTTCCCGGCAGGCGGACTGTGATACTCCTGTATATGTAGTGATATCACCCTCTTTATCAGGTTTAAATTTTTTTATAGCATAAACAGGGGATTTTGTTTCTTCATCAGAACTGCTACTATAAAATTTATATTATTTTAATATTTTTATCATTTTAATAATTTTACAATTTTATAATTTTTTATTATTTTATCAACTTAATATTTTTTTAAATATTTATATACAAACTTTTTATTTTCCTTTTTTCTTGCTTTGGCTTTATATACTCGACCATAGGTTCCCGAACTTATAAATCCCAATATTTCATATTTTTCTTCAATCCGAGTTCTTTCTTTTTCTCGTTTTTCCCGAAATTCTTGTAACATCGATTTGCCCACAAGTTTGTTTGACATAATGATTTTTGTGAAATTTGGCTTTTTTTTTGTGTGTGTAGATAAGAGAGATCAAAATTTTAAAATTAATATGGATTTTACTGTGGCTTAGATATCCCAAATAAGTAAATAAGTTCATTATACAAGTTGTGCTAAATAAACTTTAACTGTAAAAAATTCGTGTTGTTCAAATGTTTTTTTATAAGGAAATTTAAAATGTTAATTTTATGATCACTTCATTATTCATTATTCATTATTAGAATGACTTTTGTTTCTTTGGTTTATCTGAGGATGTACAGGTTGTTTATCCTTTTCTCCTTTTTTTTTTTTTTTAATAAATAAATATGTAGAACTCTATATTGTTCATTTACATACATACATAAATTAATCACACGGAAACAATGTACGAGATAAAAATACATTAAAGTCATATTAAGGCCATTAATAATATTTTTGTATTATAACACAACGCCGAATTACTTCATTAAATTTTGTTCTCTGCTATCGGAGTTTGAGAAAGTGTGGGTGCATACATGAATGGCAAGAATAAGATCAATTAAATGAATTTTTTCTATCAATGAATTATCTGTTTTAAATAGTAAAATATTGCCAAATTTGTAAAAGTGCATTTCTAAAGAATCAGGATTACGATTCGAAAGAAAGTATTAACCAGACCAGAATGTACATTAGCTTCAAAGATTTTTTAGACAAAATAATTTGATTTTTAGTTATATGCTAAAGCTCATGAATATTAATTTTAAATAATGTTGAAATGACGATTTCATTATTGCAGAACAACAAATATTATTTTTAAAAAACAATGATTACATCTAGACAATTAAACTTTGGTGGGTTCATTATATAAAGGGAAATTAAATTCTTTAAAAATTTTCTCCCTAACAAAACAAAAAATGAAAAATACTTCTTTTTATATTCAACATAAAAAAGTCCAAGTTATTGTTTGTTTTGTTTTATTTACAGATTAAAAGGACATAAGAAACTTCTGAATGAATTCGCAATTGATTTCTCAGTTTGTGTTATGATATTAACAAAATTTCAATTGTAAAAATAAATTTATTATAATTAATTCCTTTACAACATGTGAACAATTCTCTTAAAATTTTTCTGAATGAATTGCACACAATATATTTTTAAAGATAATAACGATTCCTTGTAGTGCATACAATTATTGAATAATTATAGTTATATAAAGGATACTTCTTATCAACTGTGCTGTATAAGGATACTTCTTACTAAAATTATTTGGTGTTTATTTTTTATTTAACATATTAATGTAATGTATACATTTGTAAAAGAATGCCTTATTTTGTTTATTTTATGTTATAAAAGACACGCATTAATTTCAGCATCCAGGTCACTTAACGTTCTTTTTAAAAACGTTTAAATTATAATTCGCTTTATAATTACAATTCACTTAATTCAAAAAAGAAAATGGCATATCAACCAACTACTCAAATGACTCAAGTGACTCAAATGAACACTCCGGCTGGTACGATTGCTATTGGTGCACCAAGACCATGGAAACATGGTTTTTGTTCTTGCCTTGGCGACTGCGGAACATGTAAATTTTTTAATCATATTTAAACATTTTGTGCTAATTTGCAAATTTATTAATCGCGAAATAATTTACATCCTTTAGCAATTGTTACATGGTATTTCCCTTGCATCACTTATGTAACTTTCCTTTTTTTTTTTTTCTTTCAAAAATTTTAAATTTTAAGACAATAATTCAAAAAAAAAAAATATAATCTATTTTTCTGTAAAAATTTAGGGTCAAAATAAAACTCAACTAGAACCTAGTGCCAGCTGTTTCTGGAATGGTTTAATTTATTGTGTCTTGGACGGAATGTTGTTATGTTGGATCCCCGCTGCTGAGAATCGTGGAGCTATTCGCGCAAGATATAATATAGAGGTAAATATTTAATTACCTTAATCACTCATATCATATATACTGTATATGAATAACTTATGATTTTTTATTTTCTTCTTTCAACCAGGGGTCTGGATGCGGAGATTGTATGGCTCACTTCTGCTGCGCATGTTGTGCACTTGTCCAAGAAGCTCGTGAACTCAAGGGTTAAACTATTAACACAAAAATCAATTTTGATTAATTTTAAATTTTATATAATTATTTTAATGTGCATTCGAAAAATTTTAAAATAATTAATTTCCCTTTATAATGAACAACCAAAGCTATATATATACGTTTTAATTGTTTAATTGAAGCTAGATGTGGATATTTGGAATCTAATCATTGTTTTTAAAAAATAACATTTGCTTTAATGCTTTTTGGGCTATAACACAAAACTGATTGATCAGCACTTTTCAAAAAATTCTAGACCTTATATTGTCATAAGTATAAAATAGAAAATCACATGTGTTAATATATACGGTGTAATTGTAATTATGTTATACGTAACATGATATAAAAATTTATAATTACCATCCCTAAATGTCAAGTATCAATCAAAGCTAATTTATTTCAGTGTGGGTATAGATAGAAAATATATTTATAATGAATTAGTAAATTGATTAATTAATTAATGTTGTAACAATCGTTGGATAGAAGATATTCATTGAATGAATCTTATTCTTGTCATTCATGTATGCATTCGCACTTTCTCAAACTCCAATAGCAGAGGACAAATTTTAATAAAGTAATTCGCTGTTGTGTTCTTTGTCCTATGATACAAAATATCATTAATGACTTTATGCATTTTTATCTGTAAATTGGTGATGATACATTTAATTTTTGTTATTTTTGTTGAACGTAACTATTAATGTAATGTATACATATGCAAAAAAATGCCTTTATTTGTTAATTTTGTTAATTAATTTCACACTGTGTTACATAATTTAAAACTTTTCCTAAATAACTTTTAAACTGCTATAAAAGACATGCATTAATTTCAACATCCAGGTCACTTAACGGTCATTTTAAAAACGTTTAATAATTCGCTCTATAATTATAATTCGCTTAATTCAAAAAAAAAAATGTCATATCAACCAACTACTCAAATGAACATTACGATCGCCCCGAATCCTGGTGTATCAAGACCATGGAAATATGGTTTTTGTTCTTGTCTTGGCGACTGCGGAACATGTAAATTTTTTAATCATATTTAAACATTTTGTGCTAATTTGCAAATTTATTAATCGCGAAATAATTTATATCCTTTAGCAATAATGACGTCTTGTTTCCCTTGCATCACTTATGTAAGTTTCCTTTTTTTTTTCTTTCGAAATTTTAAATTATAAAACAAGAATTCAAAAAAAAAAAAATTATTTTTTTCGTAAAAATTTAGGGTCAAAATAAAGCTGCACTAAATCCTGGTGATAGCTGTTGCTGTAATTCTTTCATTTATTGTGCCTTGGAATGTTGTTTTTTATGGTGGATTCCCGCTGCTAGTACTCGTGGAGCCATTCGCGCAAGATATAATATAGAGGTAAATATTTAATTACTTTAATCACTCATATCATATATACTGTAGATGAATAACTTATGATTTTTATTTTTCTTCTATCAACCAGGGGTCTGGATGCGGAGATTGTATGGCTCACATCTGCTGCCCATGCTGTGCACTTGTCCAAGAAGCTCGTGAACTCAGGGGTTAAACTATACTATTTACAAATTATACAAATTATCTATACTATTTACAAATTATACAAATTATACCAATTTTATAATTATATAAATTAATAATAATATTTTAGGAATTTTTTAATATAAGTATTTATTTATTATTGTTTTAAATAAAAATTTCTTTTGAAATAATTATTTACATTAGAGATGCTATGTGGTTATCATTTTATTATTAGAAAAAAATTGACTCACTTTTATGAAATTTCTCATGTACTTTATGCTGTAAATTTAAAAATTACTTTGAATTCTACATAATAAAGTTAATTTTTTTTTTTTAATAAAAAAAAATTCTTTTGAAAATATACATACAGTATAAATAATTTTTTCTTAAATTCGTGACAAATGTACCGTATTAAAAGTAATTAACCCAATACATAAACTTGATAACATTAATTTTAATCACTTCTGATGGATGTGAAATTACTTTTTGAAATTGCTGGTTTAACGTGAGTTTCTAATTTTTTCATTCCAACCTAAAGGAGGTCCTTTAATGGCCATTTTAATTAGTGTGGTGTGGCTCCAAAGATACCTGATCTTGAAATCGTATATAAAAAGTTTAATCCGTTCGTAATATGAGGCGGCTCATTATAAATACAGTCCTTAAATACAAATATTCAATATATAATAATTAAAATAATAAATAACTTTACCTTACCATTGGGCGAATACGTTCACTTGTAAATCATTATACAAGAAAACCTGACAGGGGATTGATTCCACGTTTGGATGGTTGTATTAGAATTATATAAATAACTAGAAAGTCCTGAGCAATAATTGTGTAATTGATATTTTAAATATGAAAATATCAAAAACGTTATTTTTATTGTCATGTGTTCTTTATCTACAACAATCGTTATCTAAAATCGGACAGACTTCATTTTCCAAAGTTCTCGTTTTTGATTTTTTTATTTAAAAAATATCAAAAATGGAATTTTTGTATCACTTTACTCCTCCATTAAGTACGCTCCGGGACAATAATATATTTGTTAAACTCACTTTATTTTACTTTAATTACTTCTTTTCTTTACCTGACTCTTTTTCTTTTTCTTGCCACGCAAGTTAACGCACTTATGGTGAATATACAAATGAATAAAATTTTTATTTTACTTCCAATTACTAACTTACCTCAGAATTAAGATGGTGGAGCACCATTTCCTCTATATCCTCTGGTGTACCGCCTGCAGGTGAAGGATATTTACTAATTGGATTTGGATTTGATGGCGTTGTAGGCATTGGAGATTTGGATCCACCTTGTTGAGGATTATTATTATTATTATTACTTTTAGACGCTGGTTTTTGGACCTGTTGGAATACCTACTAAAAGGATCACCTGAAAGCTTGTAATATCAAAACTACTCTTATTTTTGGAATTATCTCCTCTTCCCAAAAGACTTGACGGATCAAATCCCATGTCATGTCATTTCCACCTGGAAACGTAGGATTACCACTCATACCAGGTATACCAGGTTAATATGATAAAAAAAAGTCTCAAATACTTTCATTGTTTTGAATAGAAAAAACTACGTTCAAATTATTCAATTATGTTATTAAACAATACGTAATATTTGTATCATTTCTTTATCAATAACAAAATTTATCAATAAAATAATAAAGAGATATTAAATTATAAAATTTCAAGAAAAAGTAGAATTTAGAAAAAGAGAATAAATTTTCTCTTTGTTTTTAAAATTTAAAATTGTTTTTCATCAAAATTTTTTTTTTTGGAAGATAATTTAAACAATAAAAAAATACATTTTGATCAAAAAATATTCTTGCGTTCTAGTATCAATGCGATGATTGATGATAATAAATTAAATTTATTCTGTTTACATTTTTTTTTATTACCAAATGTTTAAAGAAGAAATTTCAGCTAAAAAAATTATATTAATTTATTTATAGTTATCAGAAAAGTAATGTTTACAGTTAGAAGTTAAAAGAATTTGCGTGATTTTATAAATTCTTAATTGTTAGTTCGCACTAAGTTATTTGATAAAACTTCTGTTGGGCTCAAAAGTATTATAAAATATAAAGTTTTAAAAAAAAATTGATTTTTTCAGCATATAAGAAAGTATCTTTTATTTTATGAAAAATTTAAAATAGCTTAACAGATATTAAAATTTCATATATGATTATATTGTGACAATTAATACAGTAGGGATCACACGATATTACTTGATGATTAATTATTGTATTGGCAAGTGATTTATTTATTTAAAACTATAATAATACAAGTTTCAAATTATATGAAATTAAAATTTTATTCTTTTTCCATTTACTCTAATAACTTCTTTACATTTCTTCCTCATCGAATTTACCAAATTAATTCCCCATTCTTCAATCATAAACTCTTCCAAATCTTCTAAATTTCGTGGTTTCCTTTTCTATACATTCCGTTTCATCAACCCACAAGTTCTCAATTAGATTGATATTTAGACTGTCGAATGGCCAACCCATTACATCGGGTACATTTTCTTGAAGAAAATTCTTTTGTTAAATGACTTTTATGTTTTGGATCATTATCCATTTGAAGTTTCCAATCATCACTCATTGTTTCTTTTACTTCAGGAAGTTGTTCTTGAAGAATTTGAACAAAAAAATCGGAATTCATTATACTTGTAAAGCAATAAACACTTTTTTTTAACGTAACTCGAAAATTCACCCCAGACAGGAATTTTTTGTTGATTTTTAGAGAAAGGGCGATTGGCCTACTACCTTTGTATCGTTGTGTAATTGTGTTTCGGAATAACTGAAATGCGGAATAACTGAAATGAAGTTTCTTCAGAAAATAAAGTACGTGACCAATCATTATCAAGATGTTTTTTACCCCCATTCAACTCGTTTTCGTTTATGTTCTGCTGTAAGCATAGGTGTAGCAATTGGAAGAGAATTTTTATAATCACGATAATGAAGATACCTTTCAACAGTATCTTTTGAGACCTTTAACCCAAACCTTTTCTTGTTATTTGAGGATTTCGTCAGATTTGTTGCCCAATAACATTTACGATATTACCGGTAATTTTTTGTGGCCGACCTGCAACTGGTGTTCGAGTGATATCACCCGTTTCTTCTATTTTTTTTTAGATTGTAATATATTGTAGAGAGACCAATGTTTGTGTGATGTCAAATTTCATTTGCATTCTTTATTCCTTCGTTCCGAAACATAAAATAACTTCTCGTTGGCGTTTTTTTGTCATTACCTTTGATTTTTTAGGCATTGTTCATGAAAAAAAGTTTGTGACGAGTCGCAGTAAATTATTTACATCACGTGAAAATTTCCAAAAACTTTTCTGTATAATAAAATATAGGGTAAATCTATTTGTCACCAGTGGGCAAAATTACAAAATTCCCTGATCCTAACCCTAACCTTAACTTTCGTTAATTTTGCCCAACGGTGACAAGTATATTTTTTTTATAAATTTACTCTTAAAGATGATCTTGATGATTGAATAATGATTCAGATGTGTTTTTTTTTGAAAAAGATTTCAAATTTTTTATTGCCAACATGATAAAATAATAATAATAATAATAACTATATAGTATATGAAAATTCCCATATTTATTATTTTTTCTTTACACCATAAAAGATTTTTTTTTTATAAAGAGACATACGAAATACATTTTATCAATATTGTAAACTAATTGAAAAATCTTTTTTTACATAACAATTTGAGAATAAACATATTCAGAATAATATGCTTAAGGGCGGGACGAAAATAAATTTCAAAAAAAGAAAATTTTTTAAAATCAGATGGATTTTATTAATCTAAAAATAAGAAAAATTATATATTTTTCAATTGATTTTTTTTTTTAAAGAATGTATTAATATATGATCTAATGTATATTTTAAACTTTTAACTGATACTTTAAGTAAAAAACAGCAATACAATTTTTGTAAATTGACAAAGTTTAGATTCTATTTAAGTTTTATAAAAGTTATATTAAATATTTGAATTAAAAAGACTCAATCTCAAAGTTCTTTTAATAGTAACCTTATCTAATGGAAAAACGTAGATTTCATATATTATAATTATGACTTACTTCTAGGTGAAAATTATAAAACTTTAATTAGAAAGTATTATATTTAAATAAAAAGAAAGTTTTCAATTCTATGAGGGGAAAAAAAATCTGTCAATTAAATTTCTATCGATCCATAAATTTCTGCTATTAATAAATGATCATGATAATTCTCTTGCTTCTTGAACAAGTGCACAATGGAAACAAAAACAATGAGTAAAACAGTCTCCGATTGTGTCTCCCTGGTAATTATTAAAAACTCGTAAATTTAACATTAAATATTTATATTTATTTGCATATATAGATAACTTGCCTTAATGTTTTTTCGGTTTCTAATTTCACGACGCGTAATAAATCCAATCCAAGGTCCTACGGATAGACTGGAAAGATACCAAAACGTGCAATTATCAATAAATGTAGAACCAGGTTCTAATTTTTCTTTATTCTAAGCCTACTTTAATTGTATGTAATTATAATAAATTTTAATAATTGTTGGAAAAATAATTATAATAATAAATATGATGAATACTTGCATATGTTACACATTGACAACGACATGTGTTTAAGTCTTAATGGAAAAAAAAATAAAGGTTAAAATTCACAGACAAAATAGACTTTTGATATTTATACAGTATATGTCGTACATAAACCGCAATCTTCAAAACAATTAAATAATCCCGTATTTCCAATCACTTGTTGTTTGAACTTCATTATCGCTATGAACTTTCATTTGGGAAGTTTCCTCGTAACTTGACATCATAATTATTTATTCTTAAGTTTTTTTTTTGTGTACACATAAGAAACAGAGGTTGTTCTCGTTATTTATATTATTTTTTTTAGCCATATATCTTGGCGAAACAATAAATTTCCAAAAAGCGAATGAATTGTACATTTTAAGCATAAATTTATTACACATAAAAAACGCCACTTAAAAAATAACTTGTTTACTTATAAAAGTTAACTCAATATTTACCTATTACAGTAAGGTTCAATTCTTCTCTTCGTCTGTTCTTAGAAAATCATTTATATATCGTATAAAAGTGATTATCCTTTTTAACGTCATTAAAAGCCAATCATTACATCATGTTAACTTCATCATTCATTTTCGTCATGTTAACTTCGTCATGTTAACTTCATCATTCATGTTCGTCATGTTAACTTCGTCATGTTAACTTCGCCAAGTTAACTTCGTCATTTTATCTTCGTCATAATAATTTCGTCATAATAATTTCGTCATAATAATTTCGTCATAAATACAATTAAAAAATGACAGCATTAATTTCCGCGAACTATACAAAAAAGGCTTGTTAATAATAATCAAATAAATATTTAATACTTAATATTAAAAATATTAGCGTCAAAATGACATCAGTTCGGTTTTCGAAAAATTATAAAACGTCGTTTTTTTTGCTCAGTTTTTTCAGAACAAAATTCAAAAATAAAAAAGATAAAATCTATATATCTACAATTAAAAAATCAACAATCTTAAAAAAAACTTTAATCTTTTAATAAAGTAAACATGTCATCCAATACCAATACCAATGAAACCCCATCAAAAATGAGTTCCAGTGCCAATTATTATCAAGGTATTATTTTTATCATTTTAGTCGAATAAATGAATAAGTACTATATCTAGAATTGAATTAAATTATTTGGTTATTAATCGGTGATTCAGGTGCGGCCAAAGAACAAATCGGAAAGATTTTAGGCAATGAACAAATGCAAACGGAAGGTCTCTCTCAAAAATTACAAGGTACCATAGATCAAATTTTATTTATCTTTATTGCATACACGTACTTTTTTATTTACTTAATATTTATAAATATTAGCACAAGATGTGTATAATGCTGCACAAGAAAGGGATAATCAGCAAAAAGAAGAATCAAACCGCCAAGTTAAGAATACGGCGGATAATGTTACTGGTACCGTGAAGGAGAATACTGGAAAGATCTTAAATAATCCACAACTGGAAAAAAGTGGCAAAGCCCAAAGAGAACAATCTAAAGAACAGCAACATTAGATAATAAAAACAATCCCAATTTATTTTATTCATTTTCTGTTATTCGTAAATTTTATCGTACCCCTTAATAGCTAGAGCCATTTTTATTATATATATGTATTATCAGATTTTTTTATTTGATATTTAATAAAAAAAAAAAATAATAATGGAATTTTGAAACAAAATTCAATCAGAGGAAACTTTAATTCTTTTAATATTTCTAGTTATAAAAATTAAATTTTATTATCAGGAATCGGAAATCCACGGAATTCCCTTTTAGTGCATAATTTGATAACGAAATTTTCATTAACAATGGAAACTTTAATTTGATTTCCTTTGTTAAATTTTCATATCTAATTTACACAATATTTGAGATAAGTCAAAATAAATCTTATTGCATTTTATTACATGATGAATCGAAACAATTAAATCGAACCAGATACCGAGATCTTGTTATCTTTTGATTCTTTATCAAGAACTCTTTTTAACAATAGCTTATTAATTTTATTTGTTTATTGTCGAGTTCGGATAAATTCGGGTATTTAACTATAATTCTCTAAAGAGGTTTATCTAAGGAATTAGGTAATATGTGTCAAAGATAAGATTATGTAAAAATTCCTATAAACTCAAGTGACACATGTGGTGTAATAATTCACAATGCATTACTTTTTTCAATTAAATTTAATAATTGAAATTCGATTTCTAGAATTTAACATGTTTATCAATTAAATTTTTTTCTTTAAATTTTGTCATTCATTATTAAAAAAAACCCTCGAATTTCTTTTAATTACATCAATTATATCAAAAAAAAACAATGGGCATAGCACAGACGAAGATGGGAAGGAAAAAGAGTATAGTAAAGAATTATGGAGATGACTCAAATACAAATACAACCCCTTTTGATGAAGTCTCGACAATTTCTTTTGATGTTAATGATCAATTTCGGTTTAGATATGGACGAAGATTTCATAATTTCACAAATCTTATTTATGACTTACCGAATGATGACGACGAAGGTGATTAGACTTAATAAAATTACAAATACAAACATTTCAAAAATACTAACTAAATATTTAATAATTTCAAAGCTGATCGTTTGCATTTAGAACATTTTCTAATAAGGACTGTTTGGAAATCAAATTTTTCGTCTCCAATAATTCCTAAATTAGAGAGTGGATGTAAAAGTCTTGACGCAGGGTAAAGATTTTTTATTAATTTTATTAATTTTATTAATTTTATTAATTTTATTAATTTTATTAATTTTATTAATTTTATTAATTTTATTAATTTTTATTAATTTTATTAATTTTAACTTTATTAAATTATAATTCGTTATTTCTATTTAATAAAAAAGATGTGGACCAGGTAACTATAATTATTTTCACTTTTAAAAAAAAAAAAAATCATTGAAACTTATTAATATGTAAATATTTTTTTATTCAGGTGCATGGGCTTTAGAAATGGCTTCTGACTATCCCAAGTCGAAATTTGTAGGAGTGGATATTTCGCCAATATTTCCTACAAATATAAAACCATGTAATTTGACATTTCAAGTAGCAAATATTCTTGATGGCATGGATTTCAGGTAATTTAATTTTTAAAAAAAAATTTTTTTTTAAATATAAACAAATATATTTAAAGAATTAAATATTCATTTTTTGAAAAGTGACGGAACATTTGATTTCGTTCACATGAGATTTATGATGCCAGCATTCACACAGGAACAATGGGAAGTTAAAGTAATCCAAGAAGTTGTTCGTGTGTTAGCAGTTGGGGGTTGGCTTGAACTTTGCGAATATGAATTATGTCAAAATTGTGGTCCAACATTCGAAAAAATATTAAGTTCTCGTAAGTTTTTAAAATTTTCATGGTTTGTTTACTTGAAAAACCTTTAACTTTATAGAATATTGTAGGACGAGAAATGTGGATTGGCATGGGAATAAATCCAGATATTTCGCAACTTCTTGGAAAAATGATGCAAAATACGAATCAATTTGAAGAGGTATGAATTGAATTTATTTTCATTTATTTTTTTTTCTTTAGAATTCAAAAAGAAATATTAAAATTTATTAATTTCACAAACAGATTCATCATGAAGAAAAAATAATCCCTATAGGAAAATCGTGGGCAGGAAAAATTGGTGAAGTGGTAAATAAAATGTTTAATAATTTCTAATTTTTCGTTATTTTATTATTGATTTTTTTTTTTCGATTGATTTAATAAAAGGGAGTTGACGACATAATTACAAGAATGATAGGGATAAAACCTGCCTTGTTTCCATTTATGGGAATAACTTCAGAAGAATATGATGATATGATGCAAAAGAGTATCGAAGAATTTGATAAATATAAAACATTTTTTGTTACTTGTAGGTGGTATGCAAAGAAGATAAATTAAAAAAAATTTTTATGATTTTATGCAAGTTTTCTATTATAAGTTTATCTGTCTAATCGTTAAATTAAGTTTTATAAAAAAAGAATAAAAAATTATATCGCAACAAATAACATGTTTAAAAAAAGCAAAAAAAAAAAAAAAAAAAAAGAATGTCAAATGTGCAAAGAATAAATCAATCAAATATGTATTGAAAATGGAAAATTGCTATTTCGATTTTTCGATTACACAAGATACAAATATTCCTTATTTCAAATTGAATTACAAATTTAGCTAGTTGTTATATTTGTATATAAGTTGGTCGGAAAATGAAAATGAAAATGAAAAAAAAAAAAGAAATTCAATAATGAAATTATTTCATTTAGATGAAGTTTCAATCGTAGCCGCTTTATTAGGTGGTTTTTCTGTAACCTTTGGACTTATTTCCTATTTCATAAAAGAAAGAATTTATTTATCTGAATCCCGTAAGTACATGCTTAAACCTATTGTATTGACCTTCGATGCGATGTTAAGAAAACTTTATATTATTATAGTTGTATGTTTATCGTGTGGAATTCTTCTTGGACCGTTTGCGTTAAATGTTATCTCTCCTGAAGTATGGGGAGATGTTGACGAAATCACAAGACAATTTACTAGAATCGTTATTGCGATCCAGGTAAGTTCAACATTCGTATTTTATATTCAATTTTTATATATTTTTATATTTCGACTTAAGAATTATATATTTTATGTTTTACCTTTTCAATAGGTCATGGCTGCTGGAGTAGCATTACCAAAGTAAATTCAAAAAAATTACCTTATCAAAATTTTTTAAGGACGGGGTTAACAATTATTTTACTTTCAGAGCTTTCTTGTGGAAAGAATTAAAATCATTGATTTTTTTACTTATTCCTGTCATGATATGGATGTGGATTATAAGTGCTCTTGCAATTTGGTGGATAATTCCTAGACTTTCATTTGTAAGAAAAAAATATATATATTTTTTTTTCAAATAATTTTTATATCCTTTACTCAACAAATATTAAATTATCCGTCAATTTTTGTTTCATATAGTTGGAAGCAATGGTGAAAATTTATTAGATATTTTTTATTTGATATTTTTTTTTTATCTTTAAAATTTACAAATTCACGAGACTTGTTTTTTTTTTAATTCATAATTTCAGTGCATTGCTTCTTGTATTGCACCCACTGATCCAGTTGAGTATCTAGTATTTTTTTTTTTTTCAAAGTTTTAATATTTGAAAATCTGTTGTTCGAGACGAGATTGAGTAATTCATGATTTAATAACTTACGATTCCGATTGATTTCTTTTAAAAGGTTTTGGCGAACTCAGTCGTTAAGGGTAGATTCGCGGAAAAATATGTACCTTTACACCTTCGTAACATTATATCTGCTGAAAGGTAAATTATTTTAATTTTTATTTGTCACATATTTAGGCTTAATATTAAATTATTTATTAATTTTTATAGTGGAGCGAATGACGGTAGTGTTTTAAGATATATTTCTTTCTTTCTTCATTTGACATTAAATTCTTAAATTTAGATTATCAATGGTAAGGTCTGGGATTTCCTTTTCTATATATTGCAATGTATCTTATACAGATGTCTCCAGGTCCCGCTGTCGGGAAGTGGGTTTATTATATTATGGGATATCAGGTGATTCTATCTGTTATATTGGGATTCCTTATTGGATATATCGCGCGCAAGTCATTACGTTGGGCTGTTGATAAGTTTGTGAAATTTATTTTAAATAGATTTAGATTCTTTAAATTCTGTATTTATATTTTCTTTTTTATTAGGAATTTGATTGATAAAGAAATATTTTTGACTTTTGCTGTTATGTTAGCTGTGAGTAATATATTTTATTAATATATATTTGTTATCTATTAATATATTCTTATTATTTATTAATATATACTCATTATCTATTTATTAATGATTATCTGATTGTAAAACTTGATTTTAGTTGTTTATTATGGGTTCTGTGGCAATTATTGGAAGTGATGAATTATTGGCATGTTTCATTGCTGGAAATTCTTTTACTTGGGAGTAAGATTTATTATTTTATTTTATTTTTTTATTTTATTATTTTTTTATTTTATTATTTTATTATTTTTATTATTTTTTTTATTATATTTATTTTGCTGACAAATAATATTTTTTTTTTCAGCGATTGGTTTCGTCAGGAGACTTTAGGTTCTCATATTCAGCAAATCCTTGATATGATATTAAACTTGGCAGTGTTTATTTATATTGGAATGATTATGCCTTTTTCATCTTTTAATAATGACGCTCTGGGGTTGTCATATTGGAGATTAATTCTAGTCGCTCTTTTCATACTTTTGTTTCGACGTCTTCCAATCGTAATGGCTTTATTGCATAAGATACCCGCTTTAAAAACTTATCGCGAAGGTTTCAGTCCATTTCAGTTACTTGGAAATTCAATAATTTTGATTTTTAGATAAAAAATATCAAAAAAAAAATTTTTTTAATTTATAGGGCTTTTTGCTGGATGGTTTGGTCCGATAGGTGTTGGTGCTGTATTTTATGCTGAAATTGCAAAGCGAGCCTTGGAGGAAGAAAGTGAAACTTCTTATGGAAATGCGAAAAAACTTGTTAAGCCAGGTGTATATCTATATCTAAATCTCTTATTATTTTCAAGTTTCATCCTTATTAAAATTATTTTTATTCTTCAAGTTGTGTTCTTCATGGTTCTTTCTTCAATCGCAATTCACGGGATATCTATACCTTTGGTAAAAAAATAATAATAATAATAATAATAATATTTTATTTTTAACATTTCAAGTATATAAAGTTTATAATATAAATCTACTTTTCAGATCAAAATCGGGAAGCGTGTAAATGAGTTTTCGAGGACAACTTCGCTTAATTTATCTATTACATTGACTTCAAATTCGATTAAACGTAAAAATGATTCAACCACTGGCAAGGGTGAAACTGTAGAAAGGTCAGATGAAAATTTATCTGGGCCTTCATTATCATCAACTGATGATCAAATTAAAGTAACAAATAATCAAGATAATCAAGATAATAAAGAGGTAGAAAACAGGATTATAATTGATACTGAAGAGCAAACAACATCACAGACTATGTTATCCTATGACAAGAAAAAAATTCCGATCTCTTCTGAAGTATCAATTGCTTTACAAGATAAAACGGTTTCGGTTTATGATGAATATGAAAATACAATAGTCGAAGATGATCAAGGAAGGGTTTTCGTTATTCCAAATCCTCCTTGAATTATTAATTAATACAATTGTTACACAATCTAAATATCTAAATTATCTATATTATTTTATTATATTTGTAACACATTAAACCTGCTCTGAAACATGTTTTTTTTTAATGCAAAGCCAGTTACTATAAATTGATAGATTATCCTTAGACTTTTTCCGTATCTCAAAAAATTGATGAATGTAAAATGAGTTTTTATGAACTTTTACGTAAATCCCGTTTAGCATCTTTTGATCCTTCTATACCACAGGTTTATACGACCCATATGCGATATAGAAGTCGTGGAGAATGGGGTATGAAACGTAATCTACCGAATTTCTTACGTACCAACAATATTATTGTTGAAGCGCTTGACACCATTGAACATCAAACTCCTTATAAAAGTGCGGAGACTTTTGTAAAGTTCACTAAACGTTGGAAAGAAAATTATCCATTTTCAAAAGTTTCGAAACCTATGGATAATAAACCAAAGTTATTTAACATTGGTAAAATGACTGATAAAGAATTTAAAAAATTTTTGAGAGAAAAGGTAGAACCAAAAAAATGGGAATATAGAAATTCTATAAATAACGATACGAAAACTTTGCAAGATTTTATAAATGCTCTAAATATTACCTACGAAAGAAAACCATCCACCATTCATGGATTAACTTATTCCCATAATAACCCCGGAACGAATATTGTTGTTCAAGGTCGTGTATTAAATAAAGACATGCCTTCTGGATTTGCGGTTGGAATTAGCGGAATGGTGGCAAATATTTTATCTCGTAAAAATGTTCCATTAAATCAAATTAGTCGTGAAAAATTAGAAAGCTTTTATGTGGAAAAAGCCGAATTTGATAGTCAAGGGAAACCAGTAGTTAAAGTTTCGAAAACTCCAGCTTTAAATCTACAAGAGGCCCTGCTACCATTAAAGAGCTATTCAGACCCTAGTTCTTCTAGTTCCGCTAGTTTAGAACAAAGTGAGATCTTAAATAGAATAGTGAACATGATTAAGGTTGGAAATGATTCAGAACAAAGTATAGAACAAGAAACAACAAAAACAGAAACACCAAGATTTGAGGATGCTTTTAGCGAACTATCAATAAAAAAAACATCATGATTAATGAAAAAAAAATTCAGTTTCTACAAATTGAATACATAGAACAGTTAATTGCGGATGACAATACAGAAAAAGAAACAACAATAATAGTGAAACCAAAGTTTGACAACGCTGATAGTGAACTATTCGGGAGAAAAATTCTAAAAAGGAGAATGATACTTTAATTGTTTCTTTGATGAAAAGACCGAAGAATAATACAATTATACTTTCAAAAAATTCCAATAAATATTACACGTAAAAAACTTAAAGAATTATTTACTGATTTATTAAAAGCATTTTTTTTTGTCATTGAATACCATATTAAATAACTTTAGATAATAAAGAAAATTATCCATATAAAAATATAACAACATTTAGTAATAATTCTAATAATTCCTATAATAATAATATGAAAAAGTAAATGATCCTATAATAATAATAATATGAATCCTATAACAAATATTATAATATTACAAAGTTTAAAAATATATAATTCCTATATTTATATAGTTCCCTAGACATTTCCCTAGACATTTCCCTAGACATTTCCCTAGGACATTTCCCTAGGACATTTCCCTAGACATTTCCCTAGACATTTCCCTAGACATTTCCCTAGACATTTCCCTAAACATTTCCCTAGACATTTCCTTAGACATTTCCTTAGACATTTCCTTAGACATTTCCTAGATAGCTCCTATATAAATAGGTTAAAGTTGATTTTCTTATCCCATTATAGAATAATTGTTTCATTTTCACCGCACCGAATAACATCGGTGTCTTGCTTGTATTTAAGTGATGTAAAAAATACTAAAATTATAGTAAATAATATTTAGTAAAGTAGAAAAAAAAACAAATTTTCAAAAAAAAAAATAATACTAACAAAAAAAAAATAAAAAAAATTAAATGCTGTTGTCAGTGAAGTATTCCGATGGTGGCGGCCGTGTTAAAAAAGGATTGTTAGTGTTCGAATTAAATCCTAAATATAATTTAGGGGAGGTAGGTAAGGAATTGGAGTTGGAGGTGTTGGAGATGTTGATGTTGATGGTTTCGGCTCCAGGAGTATTTGAAATTTCTTTTGTCATTTTATTACCCAGTAAAGGTAATCGTGCAGAAAAAACTTTTTTTCATTTTTATTTTGTTTTGGGGGTCCGCGTTTAGTCGGTTTCTGGAACCGACATTCGATTTTTTCATGTTGACAGCGTTTACATATAGGCTTTTCCACACATCTAATTTTTTTGAGTCGACAAAAGTCGCAAGCGACAGTTGCTTTGCTTCTTTGGGGTTTCGACTTACCCATATTAAAAAAAAATAATGTGAAATGTGAAAAGAATTTTCAAACGGACACCCAAGAAAATAAAAAAAAGATAAATTCTACTCTGAAGAAAATCGTAAATAAAGGTGAAATAAAATTATTTAATAAAAAAAAAGGGTGGGTAGAAAATGTGCGATTTTTATTTGAAAAAAAAAACCTGATCTACCGGAGTTTCAGTACGTAGTGCGTGTAATTATTTTTATTTTAATAAAACTTTTTATATCTTAGTTTATGTTTACAAATTGTGAATGTTTTCAAATTTGAAAAAAATTTAACCAAATGTTGTTTTCAATTTTCCGTCTCTCGCTAACTATATTTTATTGATTTTTGGATCGAGAAAAACAGAAAAATGGTTATGTTTCTCAATTTGGAAACAAAACTTGTGGCTTGTTCGTGGCTCAACATATATTTTGATGGTTTCCTGATAAAGTAAGCTTGATTATCCCAGATCATATGCGTTGTATAAAATTAGTAAACTTGCCGTATTTTTTTGACCTTATGACATTAATTATTTATATCACAATGCAAGAATAATTTTAATCCATTTAAGTAAACAAAACCAACTTTTTTACCGCATCGATCTAGAATACAAATTCCTTTCATGGTGACGCAGTAAAAAATTTTCTCATGAGTTCCTAAAATTATCACATGAATGTCGTTGTAAATTAATAATCATATGAATATTTCATAAAAACTATTTTTTTAAGGGTATTAAAGCAAAATAAAATCAATATACATACAATGTATAAACATATATGCATAGCATTTTATTATTTTTGATGTCTTTTGTTATTTACGTTTTTATCCTCGTGTAATTTTTACAAAAAGATTGAATTTATAATAACGATTATAATTATGAAATAGTTAACAATATGAAGTTAAACAATGAATGTCCCAAGGATCTCAAGTAGGGATGTTATCGGTTCGACTCGGTTCGGTTCGGTTCAAAAGTCATCGGTTGAACCCTCAACCGTGGTTCCTCAACTGCAGTTTAACCGTCGGTTTAACCATCAGTTTAACCATCGGTTTAACCATCAGTTTAACCATCGGTTTAACCATCAGTTTAACCATCGGTTTAACCATAAGTTTAACCATTAGTTCAACCATCAGTTCAGCTGTCAGTTCAGCTATCAGTTCAACCGTCGGTTTGACCATTAATTCAGTCATAGGTTCAACCATTAACTTAACCACCAGTTTAACTGTCAGTTCAACTATAGGTTT
>CAJVPK010000471.1:0-31574 GCA_910592015.1 Diversispora eburnea | reverse complement strand
TATGTTATCTAAAGTTGTATACATAAATTTAAATATATTTGAAAAATGTATAAAAATGTATCTGGATAAATTCGAATGGATATATGCGAATATATTCAAAAAATATATCCGAATAAATTCAAATCACATGGATATATGTGAATATATTTGAAAAAATGTATTCAGATAAATTTGAATACATGAATATATATAAATATATTCGAAAAAATATATTTAGATAAATTCGAATACACGAATATATGTGAATATATTTGAAAAAATATATCTAGATAAATTCGAATACACTAATATATGCGAATATATTTGAAAATGTATTTGGATAAATTCGAATAAACAAATATATACGAATATATTTATATATTTATCTGGATAAATTCGAATATTTAATATGGATAAATGTGTGGGTGGTCAAATATATTCAGATATATTCAGTTCAAATATATCCAGATATATTTGCTATTAAAAATTTCCTGATGTAAACCTTTTTATTGTGATTACTTTATTTTTTTAAGATTTATAATTTTATAGTTTTATTTAGTTTTGTTTGTTAATTTTAGTATTATTTTATCTCATTGCCTTTGTAAATTGTAGAAGGTTTATATAGATAACACTATGTAATAATATAGCTTCATTATCCTTTATACAGGTGATAAATTTTTCTTGTAAATGGGTTTATAAGATAAAATACACTACTACATAATAGTCTATAGCTTAAATATCTTTCTATTGTCAACTAAGTGCTTATTGTAAAATGATTAATAAGATAATTAAACTATTTTTCAATATTTTTTACCAACTCACATTGAAATATTTTTTATAATGGACCATATAGTATCATTATATAATTACAAATAATTACAAAATAAAAAATATAATAATTAATCTGTGAAAGAACCTTAGTAAATTTTAATTGCCACTGTTATCAATGGTTCCTGGCTCTTCTGCAGACAAATCAGGATAGTGACTTAATGATTCTTTTAAGGAGTCTATAGTTCTTTCTTGAAAGTAAGACTGTTGCTCAGTTGTTTTAAAAGACACCACTGATTCGATTATTTTAGAAAGAGAACCAGACCTTTTATCTAATTTATTTCAATATCTTTTAAGTTTATCATTACATTTAGTATTAACATTCATTTGTAGGTTGTATTCTAGTCCATAATGATAACTAATGACTATTCTTTTATACAAATTTCTGAAAAATTTATTAGCATCACAGAAAGTAAACAACATAAACTTTTTAGTATGTTTTTGTTAAGGTTAATATCATTAATTTATTTTGACTATTCTTGTTCTATTGAGAATATCAATAACAAATAATACATCATAGATAATATTGGGATAATAGATAATTTAGACAAATGAGAACTTATAGTGTTGGCAACAGATAAATTTGATTCTTTTCGATTTTTATTACAATTAATAAAGTAAAGGTGTGTTAACATGATTTTTATCAATATTTTTTTATGTAATTACCTTTTGAATATAACTATGCTTTATATAAAACAATGGCAAGTTTGCAACCCACAATCGATTTATTGAAAGAGGTAAATTTAAGCTTGTTCGTCAAATTGATGAACTTAGAAAGGAGAATGTAAAAACTGAAAATGTAAAGTTAAGACAAGCTTTGGAAGAATATGAAAACAGATTCATATTTTTTCACTTTTTTTTTCAAACTAGATAAGCTCCAAGAATATTGATGCCATTGTGATGAAACTCATTTATTTTGTAGCTATTTCTTCTAAATATTTTAGTAGAAA
This sequence comes from Diversispora eburnea, assembly GCA_910592015.1. Classification (NCBI taxonomy): domain Eukaryota; kingdom Fungi; phylum Glomeromycota; class Glomeromycetes; order Diversisporales; family Diversisporaceae; genus Diversispora; species Diversispora eburnea. The sequence continues at coordinate 29,817 of CAJVPK010000471.1, read as the reverse complement.
TCACTCTACGTTTCACAAATCACAAACGAAGTGAAAATCTTTGGAAATTTTTACTTTTTTTTTACGTTTTTTTGACTTTGTTCATGATTTGCAAATCGTAGTGATTTTCTACTAAGGTATTTCTAAAGGTGCCAAAATCTTGTACAAATTTTTTGCCTGATTCTTTCACAGACGCTTTTTGTTAAACTAGAATAACTCTGCAAATATTGATTCTACCGGGATGAAACGCATATAATTTTGTACCAAGAACAAGTCCTTTCTTACTACCTTAGAAATACCTTAGTAGAAAATCACTACATTTTATAAATTGTAAGTGAAGTCAAGAAACGTAAAAGATCCTCCAAAGGCTTTTGCCTATTAAAATTTCCTGATGTTTTTAGAAAGTTATGAATCAAGTGGGTGCAATTTAATACAAAATTGTATTCGACACAAGGTTATATTCACTTTCACTTACATGTATGACTTATAAAACAAAAAAAAAATAATATTTATAGCATAGAATATTAATTGTTAACTTTCATTGATCGTGTAACATGTTAACTGATCGATATAATGGTATAAAATAAAACTTCCCGCAGATTGTTTGTAACAATGGAAATGTTTCTAAAAAAACGTAATTAGTTATATTAATTAACTGTTTTTCTGAAATATTTTTAGAAAAGGTGAACAAATCATTGTTCCAATCTTACAACAATATTGTTTGGAGAAATAGAGTTAGAAGTTTTTTTTATATTTATGATTAATTAATATTTATGCTAATGAATTTTACAATATATAATTATTGGGTTTATACCACAGGTCGAAGCACAGCACATTGAGATCAGCTTAGCCGATATTTTGGAAACACTAAATTAAGGTTAGTTGTCTATTTTTGTCAATTTATTCGTGTGGGTTACTCTAACTTAACTAAACCTATTATAACCAAACAAAGGGCGCATAAAACTGGTACAAAAAATAGATAAGAAAAAAAACAAAAACATTTCGTTGTTTAAGAGTTTTATATGTAACAACTCCGATTACTGCGACTGCTGTTACTGCTTTTAGTGTAGTGTAACATTTAAATTTGTCACATTTTCATTTAAAAATACCCACTTTTTTTTAGCAGAATTTATTTATTTCACTCCGTTCAAAATGGTTCAAAGTCAATCTATAGTTGAGGATTTCGATAAGCAAAGTAAGGAACACATCGTACTTGATCCTCAAATTTTGAATCATAAAGAGAATAAAACAAAATCTTCACCGTTATCCCATTTTTCTACTCTAATTATCTCAAAAAACCATTTTTCAAAGAAAAGCCTATCTTCAAAAATTTCAGAAACACACATGATACAACTGAAAAATTCTGATCCTGAATATTTATCAATTAAAGAAAGTTTTATATTTAATAACTATCAACCAAACATTCAAGCAATATTAAAATTACAAATGCCAACAAAATTAGAGAAAGCTCATGAGAAATACAAGAAGAAATTAGCAAAAAAATTAGGAAAGAATGTAGAGGATATTACACACAAGATGTATCATGGCACGACGAGTGCTCTTGAATGTAGGCTCTTAGCCGAAAACAATATTAAGTTAGAATCATTGAATGTAACAGGAAAAGAAATAATTAATTATAATGCTGATGTTATTGAAGAGGATCCTGAAATAGTAGAAAAGTCGAAACTCAATTTTTGCAATAAAGAACAATGTGGTGTTTGTGGAATTTCTCGGGAGGGCAATAGAATAAAATATGCTAGAGTAGGAGGATTATTTACTTTGTTTTCAAGACGTAGTAAGTATACATATTTGTATATATGTTTAAAATTTAAGTTTACAATTAGAATAATTTCAATATTTATTTTTATTAGAAATGTGGTTTGCAAGAGATCCTGCTGTATCTTCAGGTTTTTGCGGATATAGCGGTGTTATTAAAACCATGTTTGTGATAGATGTCATAAACATGGCTCATGATAATGTTATAGTAAAATCTAACGAAATGGTAAATATTTTTATATGTTTAAGAATTTAATAATAACAATAATTATTAATAATCAATAATTTTCTTTGCATTCTAAATAGGCTGCGTTACCAAGATACTTGATTCTATTCGAATTACAGAATAGTTGTCATTTTTATTAGCAATACAAAAGTTTATGATATAAAACAGTGTAAATGATAGTTATAATCTCTCCGATATAAAAAAATTTTTGGCATTTCTAAAAACATTTGTAATGAGAATCAATTTAATTAATGAGTTATACAACTTAGTCACTTGATATATAAAGACTTAATGTATTTTTAATATTTCTAATATTTTCGTTCAGAAATTTGAATTAATTTAAATTAATTATTACATTTTCTCTAAAAACTACTATATACTTGTTAATCTATTTTTAACTCTAAACAATTTTTTTTGTCGCTTAATTTTTTTTTTTGTTGTATAAATTCCCTTGAGCAAATTTCTTTATAAATTCAATAATAATAAATAACGGAGGCTTATCGTAAATGAAAAATATTTATTTTGTTTTAGTGATGTCTAGTTTACTTTATTCTTTATATTAAAACAAGCACTGATAGCTTATCAATCGAATCTTCCAACAGGTCGTTCAGGTCCAAGACCATAATATCCCTCTATTATCCTATTCCACAACATCTTAAACATTAATCAATATATCCTCAACAACAATATCTTTCGCCTACTTCAGCTGATACTGTTGGATTAGGTTCACAACGACAAAAAATGCAATTTAACCATCCTCTACGATTTATAAGTCAACCTTACAATGTTAATTCTCTTATGTAAAGGTTGAAAGTGAAAAAAACTAGTTTTGAAAGTTTTGAATCATTATCATTAAATAGCTTTTAAGAACAATCGAGAAAATCACGAGAACATTATTAACTTGATTTATAATTATCACACGTGATTAATGTGATTTCTAATAATCCCACTTATTAATTAGTCAGAATACCAGATATACTGCTTGTTTAGTATAAATGGGGAATTTCTCACGTTATTTAATAAAAAATGCGCCATTTGCTTCTGAAAAGTATAAAACGACTCAATGTTTTCGACAATTATTTCTCTCAGAAAAAAAATTTACAAAGATTTATTACTATATCATCTTCGAGTGAATTTAAAAAACCAAAAATTGAAAAAATGCAACCCACAATTGTCATTCGTCCTTCTGAAGAAAGAGGTTGGTTGAATTATCGTTTTATATTCTCTTAATTTTCTTTAATTTCTTAATGATTTCTTCTAAAAATTTTATCAATATTATTTAATTATAGGTCATAACGATCATGGATGGTTAAACACATATCACACATTTTCATTTTCTGATTATTTTAATTCAGAATTTATGGGTTTTGGTAATCTAAGAGTAATTAATGAAGATATCGTTAAACCGACAAAAGGATTTGGAAAACATTCTCATAGAGAATATGAAATATTTTCGTATATTATTTCGGGTGAACTACAACATAAAGATTGTAAGCATTTTTTATTTTAAAAGTTCATATTCTTTGTCGCATCTACGATATGTCACAAGATGCAAACTGTCTTGCATTTATTCACACGGTAACGATAAAAAATTCCGTGACGCGACATAAAAACATAAATCATTTTTTTTAATTAATTATTTGTTTTTTTTTTGAATTTATAGCAATGGGAAACGAAGAAATTTTAAAACGTGGTGATGTTCAATTTACCACAGCTGGCACAGGAATCTCTCATTCAGAATATAATATTCATAAAACTTTGCCTGTACATTTTCTTCAAATCTGGGCACTTCCTGATAATTTAAAACTTGAACCCTCTTATCAGACAAAAACCTTTCCGGACTCTCAAAAAATCAATAACTTGGTGCATATAATCTCTCCTACTAATGCCAACAACATTAAACCTAATTCCAATAGTACAATCGTCATTCATACAGATCTTAATATGTTTGCTAGTATATTAGAACCTGGACATAAAATTGTTCATAAAGTGCGAGATAATTTTGAGAATAAACAAACGAATGCGGAAAGAAGAGTTTATGTGCATTTAACAAATTTATTTGGATCTCAAATTAAAATTAATGAGAAAAATGTTTTGAAAAAAGGAGATGGAGCATTTATTACTAAAGTTAAAAGTGGGGACGAAATTATTTTTGAATCTGAGGGAAATGTTAATGCTGAATTTGTACTTTTTGATATAGCTTAATATGTAAATCGTTGTATTTTACAATTTGTAATAGTAATAAATATTGTATAACATAAACTCTACCAAAAAAAAAGCTTATATTAAGATATTTTTGATTACTTTGCAATTTTTTTAGTGCAACCTAATGAAATAATTATGAAGTAAAATTTTTTAAAAATAAAATTATGCTTAAGATCCGTAGCGTAAAAAATTCGTCATCTTGCATTTTTATAATTGTCTTTATAACACTTATTACAATTTGGATTCTTTTTTTTAATTCATAAAAAAATTTAGAGCCATTATTTAAAATAACAATAAACTTCGGGTTACTGCGGAATTTGTTAAAAATGTTAAACCAAGAATTTCATTAGAAAAAATGCTCGCACAAGTGGCACAATCGGGGTATTGTAAGCTTATTACACAACAGCCGTGTTTTTTTTTAAACTATCCAATGGATTGTGGCCATTTAACCATTTAAACTCTCTGCGTTTTTAAATAAGCCCCCAAAAAAATTTGTCAGCAAAAAAAATTTTCTGTTTCAACAATTTTTTTTTCTTTAACATACGAAAGCTTAAATTTCAACTATTTTACTATTTTACTATTTCACTATTTTTGCCTAATTTTGCCTATTTTTATTTCTTTCTAACTCGATTTGCCCTTCTTAAATAAAAATATTTGATATCTTTTTTTATTAAAAAGCGATATTTAGGAATATTTAAATATATTATTAAGTATTTATTGAGAACCGTCTTTTTTTTTTTTTTTTTAACTATTAAAGATGGCTTCCCTTTTTGTTTAAATTTACCCTCAAAGCTTCGCTTTGTTTTTTTTTTTTTACACAAGTAAAAAAATTTTTGTTTACAATACTTTTAGTCTGCCAACAAAATGGCTGCTTTGATACAAATAACTTTTACTCATCATGTGTCTAACAATAACCACCAGCAACACCACCCTTGTATACCTTTTCGTTAACAATATCTACTAAAAATTTTATTCCTCCAAAAAACAATCAAAAAGTAATAACCCTTCAAAAGGAGGATAAAAAAAAAAAAACAAAAAAGTATTATATATTATAAAATAAAAAATCATACCCTTTTTTTTAATTATACTAATTATAAACAAGTAATTATGGTATCAAACCTTAGTAAAACCGAAAATAAATCAAATATGGAGTTAACTTTTGACGAAGATAATAAGATAAATATGTTGCCAGGTTCATTTTCGGATAACTGTCAATATATTAACGTCGCAACGCACGAACCAACTACAATGATGAAATCAGAGGTTGTCAATGACGCTACCCTTTTTGATGAGTGGTTGACTGATGATCTTGAAAAGTTCCAGGAAGAAAATATCATATTTGAGACTCCTCCTTTGAGTTACGACGTATCACCAATTATGAGTTCTTCTATGGCAACCCCTCAAGAAATAATTGAATCGCCCTTATTCAAACAAGTCCCTTCATCTTTCTCTACCAGTCCTCATCTTGATTCAACCCTTGGCTTTTTCCCTGACCTTAGTGACGAAAACGATAACACCAAATCTTTAATGCAATTAAATAATATTGCTCCATCTGTTACAATCCCAGCTGATGATTCTTCTCTTTACATTCCTTGGGGATCTGATGCTAACAACGTTTCCGATATTGATGTTAGAAACATAGCTGTATTGATTGGCACACCAAGTCTTCAATCAGTTGACTTTAATAATGTTATCGATGGAACTATCGATCCCCCTGCAGTAACTGCTCCAACCAAAACTACAACCGTTGTTAGTAGAAGTCGAAAACGATCATCATCTGAATTTGAAAAAGGTCCGGAAGTTCATTCCGAAGAATTGGCTATCAAACGAGCCAAAAACACTGATGCCGCTCGCAGAAGTCGTCTTCGTAAAGTAAAGAAGATGGAATCCCTTGAAAAGCAAGTTTCGGAATTTAAAACCGAGAATAACGAACTACAAACTCGCATCGCAGTATTGGAAAGTGAAAAGAAAGGATTGGAAGAGAAAAATGGCGAGAAGGATAGCAGGATCCGAATGTTAGAACAACAACTAGCTGAAGCTCATGAAAGATTAATTAATAGATCTTAGTTTTTTTTTTTTTTTTTTACTTCGTCGCTTATGCCAAAGTCATTTCTGACTTTCATTTTTTTTTTTAAATTCATCATATTTTATTCATTAATATTTTATTCATCAAATATTTTATTCATCAATATTTTTTTTCATCAATATTTTTTTTCTTACAGCATCCGTCCAAAGAAATTATATATATTTTATTTTGTTTTAATATTTTTTATACATTTCAAAAAAATTTATAATTATTCTCCTATATATACAAAATATTGTATTTCTTATAAAAAAAAATCGAGTAAATCTCGAAGAAAAATAAATAATAAAATAAGAATATTTTTGTAAATATAAAAAAAAAATTATATTATTTTTACATACTTGCATCTATAATATTCCAAATAACTTGGGAATATTATATTTACAATAATAAAAAAGTGCATAAACCATTACCAAAAGATGCAGTCTAATACTTTATTTTTAAAACCAAAAAAATCTCTATTGATAATTTTGTATCTTGTTTAACCTTATAGAATTTACCTATTTCTTGTAGTTACACAAACGTAAATTACCCTTATCGCCAACATATATATATATTCCCAAATTGGTTTAATAATTATCTTATTTTAACTACTAAAAAAATAAGGCCTATGATTTGTAATGGATTTTATAAAACGGTCATGAAAACTGAAATTAAAAATTAATGTTATGTGGAAAGCGGGAAGAAAGAAAAAAGGAAGGAATTCCATTTTTTTTTTTTTTCAGATGTATATTGCACAAATATAATACAATATATTTAATACAATATATTAAGAATGTTCATTTAAAATGTTATCAGATCAGTTAAAAATTATATAATTTTGGATATATTAAAATCTCAGAATCTCATTCACACTAACACAAATGTATATAAATAGATATGAAGGTTACAAGCACGATGGTAATCTACAAATACCAATAAAGTTAATGTAACAAATAAAACAAAAGATTTTTTGTTATAAATTTATTCGTTATCTGCTGCTAAAGAATTTTCTTTCGTTAACGAAATAATTTCCCAAATAATAGTAATTGAGAATTCTAAATAATAATGAGAGAAAAAATTATTCTCGCAATTGAAAATTATATCGATAAGCATCGCGAAAAAATTAAAGAACGTGTTGATAAAAATGTAGAAAAACTTAAAGTTACCATTATTGATAAACTTCCTGATCAAATTTTAGAATTTATTAAAAAGCATTCAGATGATGGAGATGGTCATGATACATTTATGGAAAATGTATTTCAAGTCATATCAAATATAGCAGATCGAGTATCTGATGATTTTAAAGAAGATATTCGTGAAAGTACTCGAGAACGTCTTGACGAAGCTACTATAGATACATCTGATCGATTAACAGATAAAATAATAAAAGAATCAAAGAACGCAGTTAGAGATGTTACTAGTAAAGATGATGATGGTGAATCCTGGTGGAGTAATATTGATTTATCATTTTTGAGAGGAGGTAAAGAAGGAATAATTACCAAAATTTTAGAATTAGCAAGACCTCCAATTAGAAAATCTGGTGAAGAAGTTAACAGAAAAGTTAGTGAAAAAATACCAGACAACGTTAAAGACAAATTGTGCAGTAAATTTGGATTAACTGCTAAAAAGGATAGACAAATTCAAGAAGAAATTCATGAACGTGGAATTTCATTATCAAAACATGGAAAAGAAGAAGATGGTCATATAATTTCAAAATTTTTTAATTCTTTAATTCACAAAGGTGATGATGATGGAAATAAAAATGAAGGTGCTCGTTTAAATATTATAGATAAACTTTTCGCGAAACTTCCCGATAAAATTCAAATTTTTTTAGAACCTCATGTCAAAGAATTTGAAGAAAGATTGATTGATCATTTAAATACCGAATTACGTGAAAATATATTTAAAGATGATAATTTCTTAGGCGGGATTAAGGGTATTCTTGGTAAATTTGGTGATAAAGATGGAGATGGAAAAAATGATTTGTTAGAAGGAGTTCACAATGTAGTTGGATCTTTGTTTCGAAAAAAATAGTCAAATTAATTAATTATTATTATTTGTTATTTGGATTTATATTTTAATTATATCAATTAAATTGTTATGACTATTTTATTAAATATATGATTTGATTATTTTTTATTTTTTATCAAATAAAATTTAAAAATAAATTTAAATGAATAATAATAGGTATTTTTTTTTATTTTTTATCATTCACTAATTTACATAAGACATGCATGCTGAAATTTTTTTTTTTTTTAAAAAAAAAAAACGATAACAAAGAAAGATTAACTAATCTTTGTAATTCGTATTTATTGAATATTTGAAGAACATGGGAATATATATATTTATATTTATATATATGTATATAAATTTATAAATTTATTTATTTATTTTTTTGATTTTATTCAACGTTGAAAATAATAAAAAGATTTAAAAAACAATTTACAAATATAATAAAAAATTAATGATTATATGCTTTGATAATATGTATATATATTTTATGTCTGTATAAATAATGAAATTTTAATGAATTCTATACTTGAATGCTAGTAGTATATGGTCTATAATTATAATTATAATTATCCACACTTTTTCCTTTTCCTTTAATATCAATTTTTGGTGTTATTATTTCTGAATTTGAATTTCTATCGTTTTGTTGTTGTTCTTGAATCTCATCTTCTTCAACAATATCATAAATATATCCTTCTGAATTATTAAAATTTTGATTTTCTTCAATATAAGATTCATCATCTAAATGTTCTTGTTCATTATCCCAATATGTTTCTTCTCGAGATTCTCTATAATTATTGTAATTTTCTGTATCTAATGAATATGATCCTTCTTCAATACTATATCTTTCTTCTTCACTATTATAATAATAATTATTATTATTAATATTAAGATAATTATTATTGTTCATAATTGGTTTTGATATATCCTTATTATTATATTTATTATCATCAGTTCGAGTTCGATTAAAGATTGATAAAGAAGATGGTGGTTGAGGTAATATACTAGAACCAATTGTACTAGCTTTACTAACGGGTCGAGATTTTCCTTTTCTTCCTCTTACCCAAGGTATACTAAAATTACTAAAAGCGCTTACTCCCTTCATTTTTCTTCTTTTTAAATACTTTTTATCAACTTCCCATTCAGAAAATACTTGTTCTTTCTCTTCTAACATTACCCATTCACATTCATGTACTAATCCTTTTCGTGGTTCTATAAAAACCCAATCTCCCCATCTATCGTGTTGTTCTGAGGCTGTAGTTTCCATCCAAACATATGGAAATATTTCATCAATTGTTTCAATAGATAAATGTGTGGTGATAGGTAAATCTTGAGTACTATCAACTATATCCCAATCTTTCAAATTTTCTTCCAAATTTTCATTTCCTACTAATGTTTCATCAAGTGATTTTGATCTTGGTTTTTTGATTGATTTAAATTTAACTAATTTCGTTTTTTTCTTTATATAATTATTAACTGCGAGAAGTGAGTTCTTTCTTTCAATATTCTTTTCTGACTTTTCTTCTTCTTCTTTTTCTTCCTCCTCCTCCTCTTCTCCCGAACTAGCTTCTGTTATTTCTATTATTGGTAAAGAAATACTTGATACATTATTATCAACATTATCCTCAAATTCTGCTGAAGGAAATTCATCCCATACTATTGTTTGTCTCATAGAAACTCCTGAATCATTCCTTGTCAGATTAACTTCCTGACCTTCATTACTTGTCTCATTTCCTTTTCCTATACTTTCTACCATACTATTTTGTTGCCGTAATCTTTGTCGTTGTTGTTGTCGTTGTTGTTTCTTAGTCGATCTTAGATTTACATTATTTTCTATCATTCCAACATCTGGTAAATCTAAATAAAGACTCTTAAATCCTTTTCTTGAAAATTGATTCCATTGTGCTTCATTCATCATCGAATTACGAGTATTTTCTTCAACCGAAAGATATAAATTCAAATAATCATCCGATAAAGCACCAACTCCATCATTTTGAAATTTCGTCCAAATTTTTTCGGCACTTTGTTGTTCATCAATAGACATCAATGTATTAGGACGAATAATTGTTTTACGTTTTAAACTATCCATTACATCAGGTAATAAATTAGAAAATTTTCTTTGTCGATTTGCTAATCCGGAAGTAGTCGGAACTTGTCTTGTGACTTTTAATATGCTCACGGGACGTGATTCAATGGATGAAAAATCAACAGATTTTAAGTTATTATCATTATTTGGTGATAAGTTTTTAACTGTTGAATCAGGTAATGGATGTTCAAAATAATCCGAAGTAACAGAAAGTTTACGATATTCAACATAATTATCTAATAAAATTGTTAATCTTGAATTAAGTGGTTGATTAATCGCTTTTTCACGAAGATAAGCGAGAAAAAGGTGAAGACATGCGTTTGAACATTTTCTCCATTCAGCATAGGCAGAATTGAAATTTCTATTATAATTTTTATTATCACCTAATATACAAAGTGCTAATGATTTTACTATTTTTTGTACTGACATGTTATTTGTATCAGATTCTTCGGTGACTTCAACACAAATTTTAAATAATTCACAAAGAATCTCTTGATTTTGTTTAGGTAAATAACAAAGGAATTTTTTAAAGGAACCTTTACTTGGATCGTAATCCCATTCTATTAAAAAAATAAAAAAAAAAAAATAAATTTTAGGTTTTCACGTTTAATATCACGTGATCACGTGATCCAACATGATTAACGGTAATCTTACCTTGTTCATATCTTACAAATTCTTCATAAAATTGATACGGAACTAAAGCGGTAGTGCTATGCATGAGAGCCCATTTCATTGTTGCAACGATATTATGAATATTTTGTGCTCTAAGTTCATCTTCATAATCAGCCCTATTTTCTCTCAATAAACAACTAATGAGGTCTCTGACCTCATCAATATGATAACCAATATGCGTAGGTTTAAAAATATCAACTTCATGTAAACCTTTTTTTAAAAAAAAATAGAAGAATGTTTTATATATTTGTATACGTACGCATGTATAATATACATTAACGAACATGCATTATATTTATATATCTATGTGAATACCAACCTCTCTCAGATATTTCATCAGAACATCTTTTAATTATCAAATGTACTTCTTCCAAAGTTACCAATTGAGCAATATCTCTTGTATCCCCTTTATTTAACGAACCCAATCTTCCTTTTAAACCATCTTTACTTAAAGTTCTTTTAATGCTATTCTTTTTCTTAACCAATGAAGTTTTTGCGCCGCGAAGCATTTATTTATGAATAAAAAAAAAGTATTTATATAGTTGTAATGTTAATTGATATCTTCCAAAAGAAAAGGAATGTAAAATTATATTTAGATTATAAAGAATATAATTGTATGAATGTTGTTTGTGAATGTATTATATGGAAAAATAAAAAATAACGATTATGAATGCTTCACGAAAATGATTCGTTAATTGCGAAAAAGAAAAAAAAAAAATTTTTTTTTTTCAATCAATATACTTTTTCTCGGGTAATGCCTTTTTATAATGTTTCAAATACAATAATTGAAATATAGATCTTCGCTGTTAGGATTGGTGTTTCTATCTTTATTTATTTATTTAGATTCTTTGTATTATTTTACTCACACCACTTTTTTATCAATGGGTATTTTTTTATATTTCCCCTCTCTATTCGTTGTACCGTTTTAAATTTTGCATGGTTTAAAACCTATGCTATTAATGCAGTTATCTTTACCTAATTTAAAAAATTTAAAAGGTACAGATCATATCCTCACCTTTTATAGAAAAATGAGAATACAAACATTTAAATCAATATGCGATGAAATTTTATTGGAAAGGGTGAAACTTATTATCTTTATTTATTAATCTTTACTATCATCAACTATTATCAGCTATTATCAGCTATTATCAACTATTATCTAATTATTTCAATACATTTTTGATTCAAAGTACCTTTGTCCAATACAATTTTAATAAGAATAAAAAATTTAAATAATTATATCCTGAATAATTTAACTCAATAAATTTCCTTAAATACGGTTAGAAAGTAAATAATTTAAAAGAATGAATTAAATTTTTGTTGAAACCTTACATTTAGCACAAAACGATAATATGAAAGTTTAAAATATAATTAATGAAACAATAAAAGATAGTGAATAAGTTGAAGAGCGAGTACGTGAATAATTTAAAAAATTGAAATTTTATGTTTCAAAACTTTATTTTATTATTATCAATTATTGCATGCATTGAATTTTCTTTGACATGACGAAATATTCTTCGATTCTTTCAATTACCATAAAAAATCATTACTTCATATAATTTTCTCTTCTTCCTCTTTAATTTAATAAATAAATTTTAAATTATTACGAAACTTGTAATTTCTTTAATGGCACAGAAACTTTGTTTACCTTTATGTATAATAAATGTTACAAGAAAGTAAATAAAATAATAATAATAGGAAATAAAATAATAAATATTTATTATCAAACCGAGATTTAAATAGACAATAAATACAATAAATACAAAATAAAATTTTACTTTATTAATTTACCTTTTCTGGCATGGTAAATCATATCGCCCCCCCCCCCAAATTAGTAATTTTTAATTAATTGTACTGTCAAAATATTATATTATTTATATTATTGATTGTAATATATTGTAGATAAATTCTATTTTCTCTCTCATTCTCATTCTTTTCTTTCACTTTACCACGTTTTGTGTCTTTCTATGACTTATGTATATAACTATATTTATAGCGTATAAAAAATAATATTTTTGACATTTTAGGATATATTTGAAAAAAAAAAAAAACTTTAAGTTTATAATTTTTACGTTTATCTAAAAGAAATAAAATGTTGTTACAAGAACACAAGTAACAATAATAACAAATAATAGCAATGAATTCCGATAATTACCGAAACTCATACTTGCCTAAAAAAGAATAAAATGAATAAATATTGTAACTTGATTCTTGTCACTACGTTTATTATTTGCCAAAATTCGGTTTTGTTTTATAATTTTGTCCAAATCTCTTCACTGGTTACCAAGATATTGTCTTCTTGAAACACTTTTTTATTTTAGTGAAAAATTTTGTTACTATTAATCGGCCAAATTAAGTTAATCGTAACATTAAGAATATATGTATTCATTTGTTTATCATATTTGTCTCCCATTATATTTTTTGATTGATTGTTGACTAATAGTATGAATATATGAATTCCTTTTCTCTTTATGGTATTATAAGTGCAGTACTTTCATTATAGCTCTAAATGTAGTGTATTCTTTGTCATTAGTTAAAAAATTTTCTTGCCAGTTTTTTTTTTTGTGATAACCACGTGATTTATATTCTCTGGAGAAAATAAACAAATTTAAACGGATTTAGAAAGATTAATATTAATGAATGAATAGATACTAATTTATAAAGTTAGCGGAATCAATCCGTTACGCTTTCACTTGTTTTAACCGAGAATAGTTGATCAAATTTTTTTATTGAGAAGAGGGAGATATCAATAATACTAACAATAGATTAATATAGTGTAAGGGATATTATCATAAGTATCAGTATAGGAAATCCATAAAACATGCATAATTTGTCACTTAAACAATGAAATCTCGTGTTTCGTATTTTCAGACGTGCAGTATATATGTTTATCAAGTATTCATTCGTTTTTAAGTGTTGAATTTTTTTTTTCTTGCTTATGAGATTTCTTAAAGATTAAATTCAAAATATATGAGAAGATAAAATTTAAAACACATGTTTCACACAGAAATGTTTTTTTTTTAAAAAAAAAAAAAAAAATGAAAATCAAATAACTGGTTGAATAAATTAATTACTTCTGAAACGACAAACAGAGATTATTTACACGTTTAGTGTAGGTAAACAAAGAAGTAATTGACACGTAATTAAAAAAACAAAAATAAATATATTTAATTCATGTATTGAAACATTATAAATATAATAATTACAAATAAAAAATTAAAAAAATTAACCAAATAAATAAAATAATAATAGATATATTTTATAAATAAAATGATAAATAAATTAACAAAATAAATAAATACGTATAATAAGAGTTATTGATTGTAAGTAATAATTAATAATTAAGGAAAACTGGGATGCAACCTAATTTAAAGTTGTTATATGGTTATAAATAATTGGGTTGTAATATGTAAACTTCAAACTTCAAATAAAATTATCCTGATGATATGAAAATTGGATTTCTAGAAAATTTTAATATAATCTGGTACAGACTATTTTATAAGTATGTAACTATGTAACTTTAAACATTATTTTATAGAAATTAAATTACTATCGGGAAGATCTACAGCACTCATACATAATTCAGATCCAAGTCGAATTTTATAAAATTATTATAGCGAACTAACTACGCCTATTATAACCATCAGAATAATAGTCTTTACAACCTTTGCAACCTTTGCAGTATTGCAAATGTTACGAACTACATTACAGCTATTATAAACATTTTACCTGTTACAGCAAGTTAAAATTTTTTGTAATTATGAAAAAATGATCAACCTGCTGATCAAAGGTTGCAGGCAACACTATATATGATGTACAGCATATTCGGAAAAATTCAATTATATTTTTTTACATAAATTAATTCAAAATTTGTTATAATTTATTACATTAAATTTTTTATTTAATAAAGTTCAATCTCTCTAAATTAATTATATTATAAAATTTAGTAGATCTATATATTATTATTACTATTATTATTGTTGTTATTATTATTATTATTATTATTATTATTGTTATTGTTATTATTGTTATTATTATTATTTTATAATTTAAAGAAATTTCCAAAAAAAGGGTTTTCGATCAGTCTATTATAAATGTACAGAATTTTTTTTTTTAAAAAAAAAATAATATAAAAAATTTATATAATATCTCATAATAATAATAATAATGACAATAATGATAATTATAATAAATGACAACTATTAAAAATAGAATGAATTATAAATTTATAATGACAATGACAATGATAATGACAAATGATATTGTGACAAATGATGAATAAATTTAAAAATAAATAAATAAAAATCATCTATGAATTATTTTAAGACCACACAGCAGCATAAGAACCTTTCAATCCAAGTTGTAATGGTCCACCTCCAGTAAATAATTTAGTACCTGATTGATTATATGAAAGTGTATAAATTGCATTTTGTAAAGCAAATCCTGCAAAATGATTTATATATACACTATCATGTTGCTAAAAAATTAATAATTTATTAATAACAAAATTTAATAAATGTTAATAAATAAAAATTTAATAAATGTAAAAACTTACCAGCCATCCGGATCCAGTCTCTTTATATTTGTTAACTAGAGAAGTTTCATTATTCTCGGCTTTCGTTGGGAATTCCAAATATTTTTGTGCTCGCATATCATAAAAAGACAAACGTCCAAAACCTCCACCAGTTGTGATTAGATGATCTTTGAAATTTAAAGATCTTACACCTAATAATATAATAAATAAATAAATATTATTATTAAATATAATAAATATAATAAATAGTAACAATTGTAATAAATAAATAATATAAAATATAATAATTTGTAAATAATTACCCCAACCATCATCAACTGAATCAATTTCATGGACTATTGATGTAGTTCTTGGATCTAATACTGAAATATGTGCTTGAGATCCAACTACAAACAAATTTACTTTTGAATTCATTGATACGCATACATTTTCATTAGTATGAATTAGTTGAATTTTAGATATCTATTATTTTTTTATTATTAATAATATTAATTATTATCATATTAAATTAAAAAAAAAATATAATTTCATAAAATATAATCTTTAATACAAACTTGATTAAGATATGAAGCATCCCATATTCTAACATATCCAGCTGTGGAAAGTGTCATAACTTGCTGTAAATATATAATTATATAATTATATATAGAGAGAATCAGTTATATAGTATAATTTATATAGTATTAATAAAATAAAGTAATATCCAAAATAATAAATTAGAAGAATTTATTTACCTTATTATTTGGATTAAATTGTAAATCACGAACTTTACATCCCCTTTCTGTTCGAGTTAACAAAGGTTGATGAATATTAATATATTTATGTGGAAGTAATTGCATTTCTGAAATTATCTCGGATTCCATAGACCAGAAACGAACTGTTCCATCTCGTGAACCTAAAATTAATTTAAAGTTTTTAATTTAAAAGTTTTTAATTTAAAAGTTTTAATTAATTTAATTACTTCTGACATCATACCTGATACCACATGATAATCATCTATCCATGCAACTGAAAATACTAAATCATTATGTCCCTATTTTTATATAAAAATTTATATACATATAAAAATTACAAATCAATTATTCAATAAGAAATATAAAATGTAATTGTTATTATTTCTTTACCGCGAATACAACTACTGGTTCAAAAGAAGGTAATTCATATATTGTAATTTGAACAGGATTTCCTGCTCCAACAGCTAAAAGTGTTCTTGAAGGATTAACCGCGATACTTCTAATTCCCAAACAATTATTATTATTGACTTCGGGAGGTTCATTTGTTGTTGTTGTTGTTGTTGTTGTTGTTGTTACATTATTATTTTGATTATTATTTTGATTATTTGTGTTTTGATCATTTAAATCTTCGGTAACCAATGGAATTTCAAATCTTTTATTAGTTTTAATATTGAGGATTAAAAGCTGGAAATATAAAAAATAATATATATATATATTAATATAAATAAATAAATAAATCATTTTAAAATATAAACAAATAAATAAATATAAATAAATAACCTTATTGCATTTTGTTCCCACAATAATTTCATTATCTGATATCCAATGGGAAGAGAAAATCTTGTCATGATCTTTTAGATCGATTTGAGATTCCGTAAGTAAATATGGTATTTTACTTGATACAAAACTTGAATAATTTACAGGGCGTCTAATCATATAATAGCAAAATATTATTATTATGATGTATAAAGTATATATAAGTATATAAGAAATATAAGAATAAAGAGTAAGATTAAGAATATAGGTGATGAGAATATTTAAACGAGCAACACGAAGCGATAAATAATTTAAAACAATTAAAATAATTTAATAAATAATTTAAGTGTAGATAAAATAATTAAATCGGGGAATCAAAATAATTGGAATTTAATGTAATCAACTTACTTGGTTCTATTTATTCCTAATTCTCTTTGGTATAAAAATTGATTTATATTCACTTGTGGTTCGTCAGGGAAGCTAATTTTTTATTATCAAAAGTTTTTTAAAAAAAAAATTTAATAAATTTAATAAATTGTAACAATAATAATAATAAATAAATAAATAATAATAATAATAATAATAATAATAATAGTGACAATAATAACAACAACAATAACAAGAATAAAACAATAACAACAATAACTACTATGATAACAACCTCCAAGGTTTTGCTTCTTGTTGTTTAGAAAAGAATGACAATTTCAAAATTGCCATTTTACTATTACGAACGTTTCTTAGAAAAGCTCCTAAAGAGACCTCCAGGCTTGAGAATTTTAATTTGAAAAAAAAAATAGTTGTTATTTGAGAAAATCGTAAATTTGACAAATGCTTTATATATATATATATATATATATATTGTTTTTGATAGTTTGGAAAATGAAAAAAGAATGTAATATTTATTTTTTTATTAATTTATTGAATTGGATTTAAATAAAAAAATCCGAGAATAGATGAATTATCAGATGAAAAAGTTGTCTAGAGTAATGAATAAAAAAAAAACGAATGTAACAGTTGTTTAATGTAAAAATCCTTACACATATATATCCTTATAACGGATAATATAATTTTAAAGGGTGAAATTTTATTATTGTTTTATTAAAAGAATGATGTTTTATTTTCTATGAATAAAATGTTTTTTTAAAAAAAAAGAGGTTTTCGGACTGTCAGTTCCCTATAGTAAAAGTAGTAAATAAGTAAATTAAAGTTACACCGCATTTTATACAAACAAATTAAACAAATCAAAACAAATCAAATAATTCAGTAATTTTCACAAAAATTTTTGTTTTGGAAAAGTCTGTACCAATTATGGCCAATTATGGTTTGAATTTAAAACTTCATTTATTCTTTTTTTATCAATTTATTTCACACGCGTTTATATATGTGTATATATATATCTGCGTTTTAAGAAACAAACAGATTAAATGCGTTGAATTTAATTTTGTTAGTTTTTTTTTAGAAGTTTCTTTGTTAACGTAATAATAATTATATCCAATCATTCGTTTATCTTTAAATTAAAAACATTACAACGAATACTAAAAAAAAAATGATTATTCAAACATTTTCTTCTTCTCTGACAACTATAACAATAATTTACAATAATTTACCAATCGGTGATTTCTTTTTTACTACCCTCTCCAAAATTGAATAAAAATAAAGTCTACATGCATTAAAAATCTATAAATGTAGTTTTTTAAACTATATTTATTTCATTGTCTGTATTTAATGCATTATTTTATACACATATCCTTTTATCTCGTCAAAAGAGAAATAAATATGTATATCTGTATAAACTTAATTTATGAAAGAAAGAGAAATAGAAATTATTTTATATATAACAAAGAAAAAGATTTTTGGATATATACACAAATAATAAATAGAAATGTAAAAGAAGAATCTACAATGCTATTTATAATGTTCACAATGTTTATAGTGTTGACAATGTTTACCATTCGTGTAATGTGAAAAAAAACACGTGGCGAAAAAATAAATCACTTCTTCATAATTTTTCATAATCATTGTTACGGTGGGTCTAATAAGAAATTACATAAAAAATTGAATCATCTATAAAATAAACTGATAAAAAAAAAACTTGAAGAAATTATCATTAATATCATTATCATTATTATTTATCACGTCAAACGTGAAATTCATGTAACTTTTTATTCGATAGTGCATCATTTTGTGCTACGTTAATCTATTCTCTATTATGCATAATAATTTATGCATTTATTAAGTTATACAACGAAATTCAAAAAAAAATTCAATAGATCATAAAGAAAGTCTTGCTTCAATTATATTCTAGCAAGAAATGTTTAGGAAAATTAGCAGCAGATTGAATTAGAATTTTTCCCACTAAATTTGCATCACATAATATCATATAACACAGTTAAAGTGTATTTTTTCAATAACACCTAACCATAAACACATAGAAAGTTGTTTTGTAACTATAAGAATAAATTTTAAACTTACATGTAACACAAAGTGAAAATTTTTTTTTTCGAAAATTCGAAAATTCAAGGGGAAAAAGCAACTAAACCAATTAACCAATGTTCTAGTAAAATAATAATTGCCTGAAAACGAAGTAATAATGTTGAAAACTTACCACTTAATAGCTTAACAATAACAAACTAGCAACAGCAACATTTAAATTAAAGCTCTATTGAAATCATATTAATTTTTTATTTTACTGTCCAAGTCTTATCAATTAATGAATAATTAATGGTCTGTTCTAATATCTTCTCCATTTTCAAGAATTTTCAAGATATATTACAACGACACATCCACAAAAGTATCTACAATGTTTTGACATATATACACCTATACATTTATGTTTATGTTTATGTTTATGTTTATGTTATGGTTTTTTTTTTTTTTTACATTGTACAATGAGAGTGATGAGAGTGCGCTTGTTTGTTTGCTAAAATAAATCCGAAATAGTGATTTGGGAAGATCGTATTTATGAAATTCGCGAAATTCATGAATCAATTAACCACCTTATTCATAAATATACCGAGCATTAAAACCTCCTCTCGGTCTTCAACGTTTATTGACTTTGATGGTCTCTTCATACCTTTAAATAAAAAGTTAACCGCAAAAAAACTCATATAATATTAATATCATATTCATGTAAACATTTGAAAAAAAAATAAGTTTAAAAATATTTAAATTAAATATACATTTTATCAAAACTTACTAAAGAAACTATTACAAACAGAAAATACAGGAACATTTAATTCGTGATTCTTTAGAAACGGAAAGGATTTATATAATGGATTTCGGGGCAACTTTTCCCCAATTATACAGTACATAAAAATTAAATTTTTAATCGTAAAAAAAAAAAAAGGCATATCTCTTTATTTTATAGATGTAGTCATTTGAAACTAAAAATATATTTAAATCAGAATCATTGTTTTTTATGATGTTAATGGAGAAAGGGACTTTTATAAGATAGTTCTTGCGATATTCTTATCTTATATGTAGATCTCTTTCGAATCACGAATTAAAGATCAGCAGCATAAATATAAAAGTAGAACTATACAACGATATAAAAAATTACAAAGACATATATTTATCACTTGGCATTGAATTCATTTAACCAAGATAATATTCTTTCAATATTTTATATCACTCGACGAATAGTGACAAAAATGACGTAGTAATGGGTAAAAAATGAACTATTAATATAAAAATGTCAAACAAGGAGAATTCACATCGCATAAGCAAAAATTGCATTGTTTAATACTTTTTTTAAAAAAATTGTTTTTAAAAATATTATGAAAAATGTTATAAATAACCGAATAATGACAGAGACATTTGATTATTATAACTTTTAATAATTTTTGGTTTCGTCAAAAAAAAAAAAAATCTGCATAATGTTTTAAAATAAATAAAAGTATTTAGATAATAGTTCTTTTCTTTGTTTGACCATTAATTAACTTTTTTTATTATTAAAATTCTTAAATGTATTATTCCATTGAGAGAAAATGGTAATGAAAATACAAAGAAAATTTTTTAAGTTATCTATAATCTATTATACATATAAATAATCTCCGCAAAAAATCATGCATTAGTTCATTAGTTCAGTCCGATATAGTAGATTTAATGGTATACTTATATAAGTGGGGGCCATCATTTTTTAATACCAATTTTATTTTTAGTACGGGATGAAATTACTTCCAAGATTTCCATGTATAGCGATTAAAATCAGTTTTTGCATTCAATTTTTCCATGATTTTATAATCATTATTATTAAATAGAAGAAAAAAGAATGAATTTATTGTGAATGTTATCCAAATTTATGAATGTTAATACTTGTTCTGTATGCAAAACACACAAAGAATTGTTTCAGTAATAAAATTCAATCGTATTTTATCGTAGTTTTTAATGCAGTGACTTGATTAACTTCAATTTAATCACGCAATGGCGGCATTTACATAATTTGACACAATTTAATAATTTGTGCAACATATTAAATAAAAAATTAATTAATTGGAATATCGTTACATCATAAAGATTATATAATTTTAAAGTTAATTTTAAATTATGTTCTTAAATAAAGTTTATTTGAATAAACACTTAAAATACATGATAGAAACTTTACTCTAAATTCAAGTTTTTTTTTTTTATTGCGTTATTTTTATTTTTTTGACAAAAAAATTTTTATCATAAATAGAATAGAATACGTGATCTAATCGGGTTTAAATCTGGTTGTTTAACTATTTTTTTCACAGTGTTATCATTATCATGCGCGTGACCTTTCTTTCAAATTTTCTATTATGAGTTAGACAATAATATTAATAATTTCACGACCCGATATCATAGTAATAAAGAAATTTATTATATCGATCGATCGAACTAATCAAAATAAAGAAAACTATTATTACGAAATATCTTTCTTTTAAATATTTCTTTTAGCGGAAAATCGTCATATGCTATTTCTTATATATATTAGATATTTTTATTTTTTTTTTTTATTACCATTATTTTTTTGATGTATTAAAAGGAAAACCGATAAAAAAGCAATATAATACATTATATCACACACATACACATCATATGTTACAAACGTAGGATTGGACCACTTCAATTTAGTATTGCTAAGAGTCATATGAAAAGACAACGAAACAACATCCCTAAGAGCACGGCCAATTTGTAAAACTCAGGTGGTCATTTTTATGCACCGACATGTAATAACACGAGAAGTACCTGATTTAAAAATTTATGAGTTGACCTTTTTTTTAAAAAAAAAAAAGAATGGTAATATCTTGTAAAATTCCTATAGAAGTTAGAAAATCTGGAAAATTTCGTAATATTTAAGATGTTTGAATTAAAAACATTTATGGATTCAAAAATGATACCATAATGAAAGGAGATTCTAATTGTTTTTGGTAGGTAATTTCCGTCAAAATATGTGCGCGTAACATCTTGAGGAATGCCAATATTTTTATAATTAAATGAGTTGACTTGAAAAAAAAAAAAAAATTTTCCCCCGTTAACCGATTCATCAAAAGGTGAAATTATTCTGGAGAAAAAAAACGGGTCACTTTATCAAATTATTTTAATTCCTTAAGTTAAAAATAAAATGAGCCTTCTAATCAAAGAGGAATGTCCCTTGCATAATGCATAAAATTAACCTATAAAAAGTTTTGTATAACGAAATTGGAGTATTTTTGTATTTTTGCATTTTTTATTTGTTTTTTTTTGTTTAGTATTTATTTTTTATTTATTTTTTATTTATTTTTTATTTATTTTTTATTTATTTTACCTTATTTTTGCATTTTTATGAACTAGTTTATTTAGAAATTAGTTAATGTGTTTAAACTTCTATTGTAAGCCATTGTTGACAAAAATCTTGGAAAAAAAAGTAATATTAAATCTGAGTGGATGAAATGATTTTTCCCATCGTTCCATCGCTATTGCATAACACTAACACTGATAATTGTGTATTTGCATAAATATTATAAATATTATAAATATTATAAATGTTAAAGGAGACTTGCATAATATATTTAAGGGTAGAAAGAGGGTAACAAGGATAATGACGAGAGAACCCGAGGGAAAAAAAAAGGAAAAGAAGCGCGGGGATATGATCTTTTTTTTATTGCTCAATCACTCCAATCACTCCGATAAAGATTATGTATTAGAAATCAAAAGGGGAATTAAAACTTTTTTTAGGTTTTTTTTTTTTTTTTTTTACTTACTATAAATTAATAAGGTAAAGTTTGATAAAATATCACAAATATATTATAACTATATTTAAAATATATTTAATATAAATTTATGTAAAGTAATGTATCTTTTTTTATCACTTTGTTAATGATTTTCGAGTTGATTTTTGGGCCTTTTAATGAGAATAAAAACGATCAATATAATGCATTGAATCACGACGAGTGTGTTATTAATCTGTAGGCATGTAGGGAAGAAACAAAACCCTAAAATTTCACTTGTTTCTCAAGTCAAAACGATACAATTCCCTTTTCGAATAATAATTCGGTCATTGTTTTTTTCAATCAAAATTGGAAGTATTATTCATGCACTTCATGAACAATAAACATATTCAGAGAATCGTTATTGTAAAGTCAATTTTTTTATTTGTTTGAGCAAAACATAAAGTTGGCGTGAATTCTTCTTTTGTGTGACCTTTGTGTGAACAAATATTTTTTAAAATCTATCACATTATTCGTTTTGAGCTTATATAAAATCATTGATATTTTTTTTAAGGTTCCTCAGAAAATTGAAAATTGATTCCGATTTTTTTTTTTTTTTTTTTGAAAAAAAAAATTATTTATAAAATCGAAAACCTTTCAATCATTGCATACATAAGATCATTCTTCAACAATAAACTACAAAAACTATTTTAATAATAATAATAATAATAATAATTCTAAAAGATGGCTACTCAAGTATTATACAATAATCAAGAAGTTATACATTATAATAAAGAGATAAAATCAAACGATGTAAATGATACGAATGATGCAAATGATGTTTCGTCAATAATATCAGATGCATCCTCAGAATTTGATCCAGTTAAAGAAATCGCATTTCAACTTGGTGTTGAATTCATCAAATATTCAGAATTCGAAGAAATTGTTCCTATTAAAACAGAAGCCAAAGTTATCGTGAAACGAGCAATATGGAAAGAACAATCACAAAAAGTTGCATTAAAACAAATAATTGGTACTAATGATGAAGAAATACACATAAAATTAGAAAATGAGGTAATAATCGTTATATACAAATAGTAAAGAAAGCATGTTTCTATATATCAAAATTGTAATTTTTATAATTTTATAATATTATTATTTTGTAGATAATGCGCGCCTTACAAAACTTGGATCATGATAATTTAATGCAACTTTATGGTGTCACTGAAGGTAATTTTAATTCGTGATAACAATGAATGTTATTGTTATTAATTCTTTTAATTCTTTCTTTTATTGAATCGTATGCTTATATATTCTTCATATGTAACACTTGTAGATATTGAATCCAATAGTTGTATGCTAGTATTACAATTGGCTAAAGATGGAAATCTACGTGAATATTTGGCCGCCAATCCAGAATTACCTTGGATTAATAGATTACGAATTGCGAGAGATGTATCGCACGGTTTACGACAATTGCATAAAGCAGGAGTAATTCATGGAGATTTGGTGAGTTCTTATTTATTTCTCTCTCAAAATATAATATATTATCATGTATAATACATCACGAATATCACGAATCACAAATATTTCATAAACATTACGAAGATTAACATTTTTATTTACTTTTAATAATAGCATGCACGAAATATATTCATTAACGATGGAATAGCATTCATAAAGGCTCCACGAATGATTTCACATGATGAATCAAATTATAATAAATCATCTGAATTAATTCCTTACGTAGATCCAAGATTAATATCAAATAAGGATTTAAGACCAGAACGAAGCTCCGATATTTATAGTTTAGGAGTCGTGTTATGGGAAATATCAAGTGGACGACCACCCTTTGAAAATCATGAGAATCAAGTACGACTTACTGTATCCATATTAACGAAAAAAACACGTGAACAACCATATCCTAATACACCAGCAGATTACATAAAGTTATATGAAGATTGTTGGCAACATGATTCTGCATTAAGGTCAACAATTGATGAGGTTTGTGATAAGATGAATGAATTTTTGAAGGATGATCCTCTTTCAATTCATCATATAAAAAAAAGAATAAGATCAAATGGTATATATTTCTATTATCATCATTTTTTATGGTTTTTCTTTATTATCCATCATTGTTGGTTAATTATATTAATTATCATACTTTTTTCCCTTTTTTTTGAAAACTAATAACAGACGATGATGATGAATTTACGTTCGAAGAAGTAAGAATTCATTTTTTTATTAATCGATTATGTGTTAATCTTTATGTTTACTTATACTAATCTTATTATGTACTTAGGAACCTTTATCACCTCCAAGAAAAGAAGAAGTAGAAAAAGAAGAAGAAAAAATAGAAAAAGTAGACAAAATAGATAAAGTAGATAAAGTAGAAAAGGTAGAAAAGGTAGAAAAAGTAGAAAAAGTAGAAAAAGTAGAAAAAGAAGAAGAAAATAACAAAGCAGTGAATGGATTCGCGCATTTATCAAATGGAAATCGTGGAATAAAACAAAAGTAAGTGCTTTTTTATTATTATTATTATTTTCTATCATGTCATTACAACTTTAGAATTCAATCTAAATAATAATAATAATAATAATAATAATCGTTTTTAATTTTTAATTTCCATCCCAATAGTGGATCAATAACTTCGGAAACGGATACTGATAACACATTAAAAAAACAAAAGCGATCCTCAAAAATATTTCAAACTTTTAAGGTGGATATTCGAAAGACCAAAAATAGATTATCATCTGTTTGGTCAAAAATTTCATGTACAGGTGGTGGATATGTTGATGATGAATTAATTAATTAATTAATAATTATTTTTTGAACTTTTTGGTATTTTATCTTTAAGGACAATTTACTATTTATCTATATAATATAAATTCTTTTCGAAACATTGTAATAACAATTATTTAAAAATTCCGTTGCATATTATTAGTTACTTCAACAAATACAAAAAAAAAAAAAAGGTTAGAATGTAAAATAATATTTTAAATTTTCTTTCTTATTAACACTACTTTAATTTCAAAAAAAAATTTTAAAAACTTTAAAATAATATAAAAAAATTCACAAATTAGTCATACAAGAAAGCTATCACGTTTTTAGTTATAATTACAATTTATAGGATAATGTGATTATGTGACATAAATTAATGTTATAGTTCTAGATAATGAAATTTTATATATGAAAAAATAAAATAAATATACAAAATTTTATTTATACAATTTTTTATTATTATTATTTAATCTGTATTATTTCTGACCAATTCAAGCACATTATTTTCGTCGTCTTCATCACTATACACAATTTCTTGTTCAAATAATGACGCATCTACTGTAACATCGCCTTCCTCCATAAAAGTAGCATCAGAATTAACGAGTGTCTCATCTTGCTCAAATAATTGTCGACCTTATATCATTATATTATATATAAATAAATATATATATATATATCGAATAATATCAAATAATATCGGATAATATTGAATAAGTTTTGGATTTTTACACACATCACGTAACACATTACATTTAAGAGATTTCTTATAATTACCCGTCAATTTGTTTTTTTTGGCTTCCTCTTTTTTCAATGCCGCTGAACTCTTCTCGAGCTTTTCTTTTTCGGCCATATCTTTATTAAACTTTTCTCTCCATTCCAAAAATGACGCAACTGTCACCTTTGTACCCTGAAATTTGTTCTGTTCCGCCTATTTTTCCATAACAAGCAATAATAAATAACAATATTATTATTATTATTATTATTATTATTATTATGAGAAATAAAAAAAATAAAAAAAAGCAAAAGTATTTTTTTAATTATCACCTCAATTTCCTTTAGAACTCGGATTTCCTCTTCTTTAGTTATTCGTTCTTTTCTCTCAACAACAAACGATGTTACCAAATCTTTTAACAACGATGATAATGTGAATATCATTGCCATTCCTAATGAATCTTGTGCCTTAAATATTCACAACACATCGCGTGTTAAAGATTGATCTATTATTCTTCACAAAGAATTTGATAAATCCAAATCATCAAATCAATAAACTAATAATAATATATTATAAACCGATCTTTATACATGCCACATTTATTAATTCAGAATTTAATTTTTCCTTCTCTGCTTCTTTCAATGTACCATTTATAACATCAATTGATATATCGGGAATTTCTTCGGGATATTTTGGTGTATATTCTATATGCAACGCCACAGTAACTATTAAGCAAATCGTTTAGTCAAAATTATATTAAAAAAAGATTTAAAAAGAAATATATAATGAAACCTTACGCCTCCTTACGCGGTGCAGAACTATCCGATTCTTCCGGTTCAAGTATGATACGGAATACTTTATCTCCGATTTCTTTTTTCAATGATATTAATAATATGTTTAATTCTTTGGTCAATTAAATTTTAAACAAAACATATAATACCTTCTAACTCATTCGGATATATAGATTTCAATACTTCTAATTCTTGTTCTTGTTCTTCCTCATAGTCTATTTAAACAAAAAGCACTGAACATTGATATAATAATTAAAAAAATTTTTGGCAATTACGAAATATTTTTATTAATTATTACCCATCGTTTTGAATTGTTCAAGATTTTTTTGCTTTGAGTGTCCTTACCTTAGACCCCCGTTTTTTTGAATATGATTGGCTCTTTGGTGTGACATATAGATATTTATCAAAAGTTATTTATAAAATATTAATAACAAAACTTTATTTTTTTTATTATGTATATTAAAATATAAATATTTCAAAATCTGTTAAATAGGTTAATTAGTAGTATTCTTGAGAAAAATATCTATCTTTCAATGTATTTGTAAGCTACCTTCATGAAAATAAATATTTGAATGATTGAATACTTACTGAACAAACTTAGTTGTTCAAAAGAAGTTTGTTTTAATCAAAATGTTAAATTCACACTAGTCAAATACAAAAGAATCACTGTACTGAATGGTGATTCATATTATATATGTCATCAAAACTATTGAATTGAGTCAGATACAATTAAAATTGAAAAAATTGAAGTTGAGTCAAGTAAAATAAGTAAAATTTTCATTTTTACATAGTAAATTGATGCAATTATTGAGTCAGGCATAATTAAAAAATTGCAAAAATTGAAATTGAATCAAAAGCTTTTTACTTTTGATGACATATATAATTTCTATATTATAGATTAACTAAAAATCAAAATTCCTTTTCAGTATGTTTATTCTTTTGTGTTTGTATAAATAAAGATAATATCTTTAATTATTTTTTTAAGTTCTTAATATTATAAATTTTTTAAATAGAATTGTAATACAAATTCACAATTCTACAATTAATTCAATTAATTGTAACCTTTTATATAGTATATTTTCATTTTTGAAATCTCCATATTCCTGATTTCAAAATAATATTTTTTTTATCTCAATTAAATATTTCTACATCAAGTTATTAAATAAAACAGTTTATTTAATTAATTAAATAAAGTTATCTAACCTGTAATTCAATTTTTATAATCTGTAGCTCATAGGATTTCTCTTGTCATCAGAAAATTTTAAGAGCAAATGTATTCAGAATATATTTGAACTGTATTAATTTAGATTATCTCTTAAACTGTTCATTTTAGTAAAAAAATTTGTCACTAAAATAATTAGAGAAAAACTCAACTCAAAAATAATTTTTATCCTAAATCTTGACTAAAATTGTCCATGATAACTTCTGAAGGATCAGATGATCAGGTCATATGGTAATACTACAGCAGCAAGAAACACGAGCAAACTTTTTTTTTGGTGATGTGATTTTTTGTACATTTTTACACACCTTTTAGCCTGCAAGTTTTTAGAACTAAAATCATTAAAATCAATAACAATTTTTGATATATATCAGAAAACGATACCCAGGAACACACTTTAGAAGAAGTATTTTTTTCTTTTTTAAACTGACCTCTAGAAGCTCAAGAACTGTAATTTGTTTTCTTGACAAAATGAAGTAATTTAAAACTTAAGAACTATAATTTGCTTCCTTGACAGAGCAGAGTAATTTAAAACTTAAAAAATATAATTTGCTTCCTTGATTAAAAAAACACTTAAAACTTTAAAATTTATATTAATTATTTGCGTAATTATTTGGACTTTAACTATTTTTTAAATGTCTAAAATCTATATTGTAATCTTGCCTAGTTGGAGTTTTCAAAATCTCACCTTGTAACTTTTCCTCTTATATTTGAAAAAAAGGTATAATTTTATGTGTTTTTTTTTTATATCCTCAAGTTTACAAGTTTTTAAAACTAATATCATCAAATAAACTGATATCTGAAATATCATCAAATAAATCAACATCTGAAATATTGTCAAATAAATTAATATCTGAAATTAAGAAACATAAATCTTTAGATGAATGTGATGCAAACGTGAAGTATTGTAGAGTATTTAGTTTTTTATTTAGTTATCAAATATAGAACTGCATAACATAATATCCTTTAGTATGAATTTTACACATTTCAGGTGCAGAAGAAGTCAGCTTACCACAAACTTTGCAAGGGACGTTGTTACTAGTTAACCTTTTGGACTAATTTTATTTTTCAAAAGGCAATTTACAACTAGCAACTCGTAAACAGTTACTTTAGTTTACGAAT
>CAJVPK010000470.1:0-31605 GCA_910592015.1 Diversispora eburnea | reverse complement strand
TACATGTGATACGATCACACTTCCGCCTTAACCCGAAATCACCTCACATGATTCTACTCCGCTTTAGCCTACCCCCAAAATCGGTAATTTCTAATTATAGATCAGGATTTCTAATCAGTAAATCCTGTCCTATTTATCCTTTTCGGTACGCCTATTCTTTTGTGGATATTAACAAAGCAACATGATTCTGGAGGCAATTGATTTAGATTATACATAGAGACTGATGGTATTGTAAGTATTTTTTTTAAAGCTCCTTATAGGCCCTAACGCTTGCAGATCCGGCCTTAATTTTAGGCTTATGAGCACATGAGCCTGCAAAGTCCAGTTAAATTTGCAGGCTTATACTTTTGCTTCCGATCAATTTGATGCAATGGGAAACAATTTTTACTAAAATATTTCTAAGACCATTTGAAAGCTTTTCTCTTAAGCTTTGCAACAGTATTTGAGTCGTCTTTCTAACATTAGTATTTGTCAAGTTATTACCATCAGAAGACAACGCATTAACTTTATACTTCACAAAAGTTTTGTGATTTTTGGGCTTTACAATTGTAGTAAAATTAATTTTATCACTGATATTCATTGAGTTATTTTTATCCGAAGTCTAGGGAGGTTTAATCATGCACAAAGAATTAAGGCGTATAAAAGAGTATTCAGTTTTCTCACATTTCATTAAAGTACGTCACGAATTATGGTTGGCCAAAATCAATCATGTGATGTTTTAAATCGCAAAAATATATATATTAAATTATTCAACATCATAACCCAATACAGCCATCACGCCACCAATTAGATGAAAACTTCCAGTAACTAATACTTGTATTTTTTTATGTTCATTTTTTTTTGAATGGTCTATCACCCATTCAAGCGCATCTTGAATTGTAGAATAATATTTTGTTTCACCTGATTCAGTATTGGCTTCTTGAGATAACGAAGACCAGGAATTTGCAAGTTTTTGTTGCCATGATAAATCGACTTTAATTGTGTTATTTTGCAAATCTAAAATATTTAAATATTTATAAAAAAAAAAAAAATTATATAAATAATTATATTTATAATAATTAAAGACTTACCAGGTTTGAATTGGTGAGTGGAAAATGTTACATTTGTACAAAATATTGCACGATTGATTAAATTTTTTGATTTGATTATTTTTAAAAGTTCTGGACCATTTCTGTTCTCAAAGCAATTAAATATCAGAATTCTTTCAATGTTTTGTGATGAATTTTGATTACTATTTTTTAAAAAAATATTGAATGAAAATCGAAAATGATGAATTATTAAAAACTTGTAAAAAAAATAATAATCAAAATTAAATCAAATATAATAAATAAATTGAAGATTAACTTTTCATTTTCTTTTGAAAGAACAGTTTCTTCAAACCAGTCCGCACATGCCTGATTATCGAATTTATTAAATAAATTCAAATGAATAATTAATTTATCCAAAATATTTCAAATATTTTCCTATAAAATATATAAACAAGAATATTTTGCCACTCACTTGTATACTTTCTATTGTATGAGCACCATCAAAAAACCATGTTACGTTATGATACTTTTCTAGTTTAAGTGTTTGATTTCGACCAGGCCATTTAGCTTTAACAATTCCAGGAATAAATTCTGGGGGTATTTTTTGTTCATGTTTAATATTCTTTACTTTTTCAAACCAAGTGCGACATAGCTCAGTCGCTAAAGATACGTTTATAAGTTGATGTTTTCCCGGTAATCCTATATATAATAATAATGTGATAATATAAATTCTTAATTATCAAAAATAAATATAAATAAAGGACAGATATTTTTAAAATACCAATATTAATTCCATTCAACATTTCTTGTGTGAATTCTTCGACTTGAGTAAAGGGTGCCTAAAAATGAAACAATTAATGAAACATTCAATGAAACATTCGATGAAACGTTCAATGAAACGTTCAATGAGACATTCAATGAAACATTCTTTACATTGATTTCTTTAGCACGATTCTTTAAAACATCAGAAGCAATCTTTGGTTGATTAACAGTGAAAGCTGGAATATTTTGCTTGAAAATTCCTCCTTTATGCCATGCTATTGAATCAATTGTATTTCCTAATATAGCTAGATGGTCAAATCCCAAAGATGTGACTCCACAA
This sequence comes from Diversispora eburnea, assembly GCA_910592015.1. Taxonomy (NCBI): domain Eukaryota; kingdom Fungi; phylum Glomeromycota; class Glomeromycetes; order Diversisporales; family Diversisporaceae; genus Diversispora; species Diversispora eburnea. Next base: position 29,475 of record CAJVPK010000470.1, on the reverse strand, counting down.
ACAATCGGTTTCTCTACAATATTTGTTGAATCATATTCACCACCTATTCCTACTTCCAGAATTACTACATCCACCTCTTCTTTCATAAAAACATGAAAGGCCATCAATGTAAGAAATCGAAAATAATTTGGTGTAATCTGTTTTTGATCACTCTGTTAATAGATTTAGTGTTGTTAATAATATTAAATAAAGGTTCTGTTTATTTGTCATTTGGTCACATGATAGCGAATTACCTGAGGTGTAAATTTAAACTTATCCCAACATTCAAAAAAATACTTTGCGAATTTTTCTTCGCTCAAATTTTTGCCATCTAATCGAATTCTCTCTCGAACAGCAATAAGATGAGGAGAAATATACGAACCTTTATTTAAAAATTAAATAAATGATTTAACTTCACTTTCCCTAATACATCATTTAAATAATTAAGTAAATACCTGTTTTAATGTTATTTACATGTGGTGTATCGTAGTTTCTAAGAATAGATTCAATCAGAGCACAAGTAGATCCTTTGCCTTTGGTACCAGAAACATGAATAATATTTAATTTGTCAAAATCAGATGACTTAAATGATAAAGAAAAAATAATTAGTAAAATTTTTTTTTCAAAGGTATTTTACATTTTAATCATTGAATTTTACCTCATAACCTATCTGTTTACAAAATTTTCTCATTTCTGGTAAACTTTGTTCGTTCAGCATATTACCGGACTTACGGATTGCATCGAGGACAGCATAATTTGTTTGTAAAGAATTCAAACATTCTATAGCTTTCTTTAATTAACAAGGAAACAAAAAAATTATTTTATAAAAAAAAATAATTTACAGACAAAAAATTCAGTAATCAATGTAAATATAAACATACATCATATGTTCTCTCTTCAACTTGCATATTAATTCCTGAAAATTTAAGAAATCGAATAGAGTTTTTTTTACAATTGTTAGTTAAGATGAATGAAAAAATATTTTTCATTCTTTAATCCTAATTTGGTTCATACCTTTTTATAATAAACATGTATCACGTAGATCACTTTCTTTAAAGAGAGTTTGAATTTTTTTGGTGGTGCTGATATGTTTGTGAAGAATTATATGTTAAAGTTGATTGAGATCGATAAATTATCAAATCAAAATATTTTAAGAAAACGTTAAAAAAAATCTTTTTCGCCAGAACATTTTAATTTTGTCTAGAAATGATACTAATTAAAGTTGTTACTGCATAACGTGATGCTTGAAACATTCTGCCACCAAAGGAATCCCACCTGCAGGAACTCTAATGTTTTTTTTTGTAATATTCGCAATATAGAAGAGGTTTTTAATTATATAAGGTGATACACTTTACGTTAACCAATACGCACTAGACTTTCATGATCATAAGCGACTTTCTGAATAAAATTTTCTAGCCGAAGCAGATTGTCCATTATGATATCTGTATGAAGATGCTCTATTAATACTGAACATAGATTTAAGACTAAAAGTTTTCTTTATAATTATGTAATTGCACTTTATTATTGGATGTTAACATTTCTAAATTCTCTACCTTAATACATATGAAAATAAAATATATAATATTTCGAAAATTATAAAATTTAATAAATTACAATAAGGTTACATTTGATAATTAAAAAAATTTAATATTCAATTTTGTCTAAATCTATATTAAAATAAATGAAAAAATATACCATTTTGGTGAATTACATATATTTATCTCGATCAAATAATTAAATACAGTCAATTCTCTATAAATAAACCAGAATTAATAGGGGGAATGTATTTATAGAGGAAAATTTTATGTTATTAGTGGATGGGAGCATAGGGTGCATTTAAAGAGGGAATGCACTTATAGATGGTGCATTTATAGAGAATTGACTGTAACAAGAATTTTTTTTCATTCTATTCATTCTATCGTTTTTTATGAGTAATACCACTCTTTTCATGTGCTGAAGAATTGAAATTGGGTCTTCGAAGTTTATCAACAACCTGATAAACTTCATAATCTACTACTGGTAAAGATTCGGAATTATCATTAGTCTTCCACAAAATTGCTTGTTTCCCATTAGGAAAAGCCAATAAATCTTCTTGTCCAAAGCAAGGCCCATACCCTTGTCGTTTATGAATTGCGACCCGAGTTAGTCTACTAATATCCGCTTTATTATCATCAAAATGGAAAATGAAACTATCTTTAGTGGTACGATCAAATTTCCAATCTAAAGGATTATATCCTCCGAATATTGCATTAGTTTTATTCATTTTAAACACAACAATGGTCCTTGGAATTGTTTCGCATCTTTGATGAAAGGTTTCTGGAGAAAATCCATCTCGTCTTCCACGAACGATTAATTTAAATTCATAAGGAATTTCTGCAGGTCTGTATATTTTATGTTCTTTTCTGTCAATCCAACTTGAGAGTAAAGTAGAATGACAAATATTAAGAATTGTAGAGCCATTATTCGCGGAAATAGGAGTAATAATTGAGGTTGAGCCGCAACCTTTCACTAAATGATGTATGAGAGCCTCTTCGAAACGTTCCTTGGGTATGAAAGGTTCGCATGGAATCAAAAGATCACTGAATTCAGACCAACTTAAATTCATAATACTTTTCCATGGAATACATTTTTCAAGAGTTTCTTTGAATTCATCCCAATCTTCTTTAAGCCATCCCGAAACTTGATTGCTTAATCTAGGAATTTGGAATCTTGTCCAATTAACAATGAAACCCCACATAGCTTCGTTAAGTTTGATACATCCACGATCATCGAGAGACTTCAATATTGTAGGACTAAAAATTTGTTGATTTTCAAAAACACACATAGGAGTTTTTGCAATTTTATTAGTGTAATGAATTTGGAGAGTCTTAAAAGAATCGTGATCGAAAATTTCTCTATGATATTCTATGAAATTTGTATCCATCCATTCTGCCTGATTGTGGATTAAATGATCTTGAATATATTCTAAAATTTCAATGAGACCAAGTTCTTCAGCTGCAAAGAGCAAATCAAGAGTATTTTGACCTCTACAATTCATAAAATCAACTTTCCCACTATAAATATATCTTTAAATAAAATTATTAGTTAAAAAATATTATAAAGAATAAATAAATAATAATGATTAATTTTCTAATAATTTATAATAATAAATATTAAATAATTATTTAAAATATTTAATTTAATTTTTCGGAATAAATTATAAAATACGTTAATTGAAAATTGAAACCATACTTGAGAATAACTTCAAATACTGAAGGTGTTATATTAGTTTTATTAATGATGATTTTGTCATATTCAGTTTTGGCCTTATCTCCTACCAGGTTAGCACGAAAATAACTGGAACGAGTTCTCAATATAAGCGAATGTGCCTGGAATTCCTTTGCAAGTGTTCCTTTTCCAACACGAATAATTACATCATAATACGCCGCAGTATCGAAAAGTTGACAAATGTCACGAGAAAGTTTGGTTAATAAATGAAAAGACATTCTATATTATTCTGAGTGTCAGTAATTTTTTTTTTTTAAAAAAAAAAAAAAAAGGTTGAGTGAAATAATTAAAGAGGGAAAGTTGACCGATTTTTAAATGACCGAAAATTTCTTATTTAGCTGCCTCAATAGCGCATGTAAATAATAATGCATGCTACCAAAGTAATCTTGACTTTTTTGCAGAAAAATTTCTTGTATTACCAGGAATTATTAATGAATAATTCCAGTATAGTAAACATTATTCTAAAACTTGATAAATTTCAAAGTAAAAATTTTTTTTTTTGCAAAAAAGCAGATCTTTGTAAAGGAAATCGTATGAATAGTGATATTTGCAAAAATCCTTGATCAAACAACAGTTACTTATAAAGAAATATCAAACACTACAACTACACAGACCCTTAAGGAATCCTTAGAATCCTTAAAGATTTATGGATTTTTAAGGAATTTTTGAAAATATTATGGATCCTTTGAGCATACTAATAAATGGAATCCCAAAAACTTACTGATGCAAAAGCAACAACCCTAATGCTACAGAGCTTGTTTAATGGACAATAAAGAATAATAAGTGGCACTAATGGAACTAAATATATAAAATTATTTGAAAATATCTTTTTTTTTTAACTGAGAAATTTTAATTATATTTATCAAGATAAAATGTTATTAAGTTCTTTGTTATACTGCAAAAAAAATTTTTACAAATGAAAGCAATCTGAAACATTTATAATTTAATAATTTGACTTGCTCAAATTCCCTGATTTAAATTTATAGAAATATTATATGTAACCATTTTTTAATTAATTTAATTAATAAATTAGAGGAAAGTTTTATTTATTTTTTTCACTTTTGCAAAATTTTATAGAAAAAAATATATTTAATTTTTGCAAACTTGATGAATATTTTTTTACTTAAGAACAAAGTTTGAATTAGAATGTTCATTCTTATTAAAAAGGATCGAAAGGACCGTTAACTATAAATCGGTGAAATTTGTTTTTTACTTCGGGGGGATTATTTTTTTTTACTAGATTTTATTTTATTCACCCAAATCACATGAAGGAAATTTTGCCTAGAATTACAGAATCGTTTTTAAAATGAAATTATCATGTGATCAATGATTATTAAAATATTTAAAAATGTATTGATATAATAATAATGTTGAGAAATATCTTTAACTTGGAAAAAATCCCACATATATATATATATTAAACATATAAATATATTAATAAAAAAACGCGTTTTAATTTTCATAAAATGAATAATTTCGCGCAAGTTTTTGAGCCCATTCTTTTTTCTTTTTTCTTTTTTTTCTTTCTTTGTTATGCTAATAATATATAAATCTTTCGCATAAAACTCAATATTGTTGCAGCTTCCTTTTTCAATTAAAATAATACAACAATATGAATTCTGATAGTTAACATTGTTCTTCTATATATAATTATATTTTTTCTAAAAATAAGTTTCATTCTTTCTACTTTTTTTTTTAGATTTTTCTTTCTTTTTTCTTTTTTTGTAAAAATAAACAATAAAATGCAGAGGAACTGCAATAATGTAATTGTTTTGCAAATTATGCTCGAACAAATGTTTCATGATTTGAACATCTTTGTTTTTTGTTTTATTTCACGTAATCTGAAACCACAAGCTCAATATAGAAAAAAATCAATTATGTCTACTTTAATTATTATTATTCTATAGAACCCACAAACTCGATATAGAAAAGAAATAAAGTGCGTAATCTATTGTTTAAATTGCTATAAACGAGAAATACCTTAATTTGACTTAGTTATAAATGCGTTTATAGATTAATTGTTCATCACAAAACAAATAAACATGCTCGGACTTCTTTGATTATTTTTGTTTATTGAGTAAAAAAAGATTTTTTTCAAAACAAATATGCTCAGTGCTTTCTTACCGACAGACAGAATAAATAATTTAGAAAAAAATTATAAGATACATATATCCAACAATGCTTCATTTTATATTATATGAAGTTTATTTTTTAATCTATAGAGATTATTCTTTTCATATATGTAATTTTCCGTGTGTAGCGGATATTAAACTTTAAAACCCGGTACAAATAAGTTTTCTTTGATTCCAACGAAAATTAATTGTTGCCAAGGTTGAATATTATTCAAAATATTAATTAAAATAAATAATTGTTTTAAGATATAATGAATAGAATCTACAGATAAAAAGTTTTTTTTTTTTTTATAAGACTTAAAATAGGAATACAATATAGTACAACAATTTATATGCGTTTACATAACAATTTATACTTATACATTTAAAATTTAAAGCAGAAATTTTTTTTATATATTCAATACATTTTATACATTAATTGTATATAAAAAAAAATACATTCCAAGTTATAAGAAATCACGTGAAGATAATTATATCACAATTATGTAAATAATAAAGAAAACATCAGTTTATTCAACCATAATTGTTCTGATATAACTTCTAGACATCCCTTTTTTAGATTGAAATTATATAATTAAAGTTATTAATTTTAGAGTTATAATATATTCAATATCACAGCCAAAGTGAATTCTTTTGACCTAGTATAGCATATCCCATATCCACAAGGTTTTATTGCTATCTTTTTTTTTTTTTTAAAAAAAAAAAAAATATGAAACACCTTCACAATCTCCTACAACAAAGGGAAATGAATCTCTTGTTTGTGTGATAATGCATGAATATTTGATAAAGTATTAGTTTTATTAACACGTTGTACCAGTGAATTTGATTTGATTTTTTTTTTCTCGCGAAACCTCACAGGACTAAAAAAAAACTATAAAACAATGGGGCAGATGATCCCTACCCCGAAGCTAGCCCCATGTTTTTTATTCGCTTGAAATAGATAAACAAATAAGGTATCAGAATAAGACCAAAAGAGTGAAGAAGATTCTTTTGTTACAAAGGATTGAACAATTATATCATAATCTTCAAATAATTTTTTTTTTGACAATCGCCAAGAAAGAAAGTATATATTTATTTTTTTATTGTAATTTTTATTCTTTATTAAATCCAAATTTGTAAAAGAACTGTACTATAGTACAAAGCTTTTTGTTTGGATTATTAATAATTGTTCCTTTGTGCTTTCAAAAACTCGAGATTATCACCGATTCGAAAAGCCTTATTATAGTCGTAATTGGATTTGATTATGACGCCAAAAACTTTATAATAATAATAATAATAATAATAACACTAAATTAATTATATTCATTATATTTATTATATTTATTGTGACATGATTTAAACAATGAAAGAAGTTTTTTCCATTGAATTTATTATTATTTTTATATTGCGACATTTAAAGGTTGCCCCTGATATTCATTCCCACGCGTTACTTGTTATCTTTTTCGGATTATGCCTGTAAAAGTAATAGTTAATATTTATATAGAGAGAAATTTTAATTGATTGCTTGATTGCAATAAGTTTTTATATAGTTTGTCCCGTGAATTCACAAAAGAAGATTGGTATTTAAAGATACACAAATAAAAAAAATTGGTAAATAAATTTTCTATCATACAATGAAAATATTACCATAAATCATGATAACATAAAAACATAACATAAAGCATAGCACGAATCGTAATATAGCATAACACAGAATAATAAAGATAATATAATACAGCGCGATCAAGTGTAATCAAGTGTAAATAAGTGTAAATATTTATTAAGATTATAAAATTATTGTTGTTTCACTAGAGATCAGTTCGTTATAATTTCATGAGTCGCGTTTCAAAGACTCAATCTAGAATATTCAAGGTTTCACGCATATATATAATGATGCGATTTCAGACATTTTCATTAATAATTTGTTTACTCACATGAACGAGTCCATATTTTATATATTGTATATGCGCATATATATCATGTCATAGTATGTATGATAGCATGATAAAAGTACTTTCAATAGTCTGTTCTTTAGTGTATTATTATAGTATGTTATTGTATGATATCTTACTGTATGTTATAATATGTTATAGTATGTTATAGTATGTCATAGTCTGTTCTATTATTGTCTAAAGTATATTGTATTATATTATTGCATATTGTAATATGTTTTCAGGCATATTATAGCATATTAAAGTAAATTATTGTAAATTATAGTAGATATAGTAAATTACAGTATGTTCCGGTAAAGTAAAAATAATAATAAATTTAAATAAAATTAAATAACGTAATAGATATAATAAGGTTTTAAGGTGACAACTATTTTATAAATGCTTATAAATAAACATTAGTTTAAGAATTTAGAATCTGCAATTAGAAGAAAAGAATTTTCGGTCTTAAATATCGTATTTTAAGAGAAAGGAAAACCGGTCATATTCAAAACAGTCATACAACTTGTTTCGGTGACTAGAGATAAAAATAAGTATATTATGATGGATGATCAAAAGTTCTTTATATTTTATAATTTTTATATTAATAGTTTTTTTTTTATCGTTAGTATGAATGCGCCACGAATTTCACTAATGGAAACCATTGTCTTTAACAATGGGGAACTGTTTCAGATGGCATCACCTTTGTTCTTTTTTGATCAACTTAAATTTTTTGTTTACGTGACACTGGAAAAATTTATCATAAATTAAAGAAAGATGTTAAGATTTTTTCCCATTATTAATTAAATTAAATTATTAACATAATAACGATATAAATAAAAATATTATAAACGATATAATATAAATAAAGTAAGATAGAATATAATAAATATAATAAAATTTTAATAAATATAAATAAAATATAAATAAAATATAAATAAAATATAAATAAAAATAAAAATATAAATAAAAATAAAATATAAATAAAAATAAAAATAGAATCAAATAAAAAAAAAAAACTATAAAATTTTAGTTAGAGATAAAAAAAGGATATTAACAAATTCCATAAATTGATATTCGGTACACCAAAACTTTGGGTTTGATGTGCAGCAAAATAGTAAATTTAAAATGCAGTTCGCTTTGACCTGAAAATCGATTGTGTAACAATTTAGCCAATATCAAAACCGAAAAAAGGTTCAATGACAGATTTCTTACTTTAGCGTAAATCACCTTTTTTATAAAATTATGTTTTATGATTTAATATAATAATATAAATTATAATAATATAAATTAAAATATAATAATATAAATTAAGAATAATAATTAGTTTTGTAATGTTTATAACCAAATTTGAAGCCACATTTGCATCCGAATGTTTCAAAATGGAATAAATCAAGAATTAAAATAAAATTCAAAATAAAAGATAATGATTTTTAAATGTTCCAAATTAGGACTTATTATGTTTAATAATGAGATAATAGATAGATATAATAATAAGTATATAAATATAAAATAATAAAATATAATGAAATTCATATATAATAAATAAAAAATGTAAATAAAAAAAATATAATAACAATTATTATTAATAAAGTAATATAATTATTATAACAATAAATAATAATTATTTATTATTGGTTAAACAATAGATTTTGTAAAAAGACTTGTATAGTAATTTATAATGATATAAAGCAACATATATGAACGTATTTTAGAATTTTTATTGAAAGATAACACATTATGAATTTCCTAGTTAAGAGGTCAAGATAAATGTCTCGTGTTCTTTACTTATTACCTTTATTATCCTTATTACTAAAACGTGGATAACCTTATATATTTATATTTTACACATTTTACCTCGGAAATCGATATTTTATCATTCTTCATTATTTGTAGATTGTTGCATATTTATTTTTCACAATAAATAATTAAATAATGGATAACCTTTCTCTCCTGAAGCTGATCATAACATTCATAACATTCTTTCTTTAGAAATAATTTCCATCAATTTTAAAACGAAAATAAATTAACATTTGATTGGTGCCGTGAATAAGTTAACGAATAACTTACGATTGAAAAAAAAAACAAAAAAAAAATCTATCAAAGGGTAAATTAATTAATTAATGAGGATTAAATAGTTATATAAACAACCATATTTTAACAACAATATCGGTTAGCCATCCGGTTGGCAAACCTGTCCATCATCCTTTAACTTACTTTTTTTACTCTTTCCAACGGTGGCGTAAACCTTGCCAGTCGTACTCAATAATTGGTCATATTACATCAATCAATCAGATAGTCATGTGTAATTTTCGCGTCTTTTATTGTTTTGGGTGAACCACGGTGATGCATCGTACAGAATAGGTCAATAATTGGCAATAAAATAAGACCAATAGCAAAACTTTCGAATAAATTTTTTTACTTTTTTTGTTGTTCAATTCAGTCAAGATTTTCCAAATATTTTTTTTTTAGTTTTTTTATTTCATTTTAGATCGATTTATTCTGTTTATATTTTATCATTCTTCTTTATTTATTCTATTGAATAAATTAATAAAATTTATCTAATATATTTTTGTTATACATTTAGTTAAGTATTATATAGTGATTCTCTGCACGTGAATGTTTCACTACAAAATTTTCAATCAAGAATGAAGACCGGTTTTTTTTATTGCGCTATTGTATTTTATTGTATTATTGTATTATTGTATTATTGTATTATCACGATTTAAACCCAAAAAAAAAAAAAAAAGAAATTAATTCATCCCCTAACAATAAAAAAAAAACGGAGATTTGCATTAGGCACCTCCGCATGATTTATTATCTGCTAGTTAATCACTTATGGTAATTAAATTTTAAATATTATATTTAAATAATAGCACAAAAAAATGATTAGATGCATACAAATATCACTTAATTTACCATTATCACATTGTTATAATTGGATTTAATGATTTCACCTCACCACCATTGTTTAAATTGTTTTAACTACAGCAGGAATTCCGTGGAACAATGCATATATATGTGCAGTGAAATCGTTTCAAGACACACTAATTTTTTGTCATCTTGCCTTATAAATAGGTTTGATTTTCTTCGAGTCTCAAAGTCTTCAGAAATGGAAATGAATTTTATTCCTTATAATCAAGAGGAAAATTTTATAATTCCACAAGATATAGTCGTAAAGTTGCCTTTACGTCTTCAAGATGATGATCTACTCGCAAAACCTCGGCGGGGAAAAAATCCAACGAGACCCCCCAATACTTTCCTAATATATAGAACCGCCTACACCCGGTTACTTCAAAGTGAAGGTCATTATGACCTCAGGATGAGGGAAGTTACTAGCAATGCTGCGAAAAGCTGGGCCAAGGCGGCCCAGGACGTCAAGGACGAGTGTAAGAAGTTAGCTACCTTAGCAAAGAAAAAACATATCGAAATTTATGGTCCTTCGCCACCGAGAAGGAGACCCAACAGACGACGAAGGCAAAACATTCACATTCAGGAGCCGACCCCTGTAAATAATGTGGACCCATTTCCACAACCCATTAATACAGAATTAGAACTCCCATTCCAATATTCGCTGGTATACAATTCAAATGAATGGCCTAATTACTTAAGCCTGCACCCAGATTTCATTACATTTCCCCAATGCAATTTCTAAGTGTAAATTTTTTTTTAAATTGCAATTATGTAAAATATATGTTTATAATTTATTTATTATTTATTTTTTTATCATAAGCTCTAATAAGAAATAAGTTCGAAATTATATTTATCTCACATAATTACATAATAGTAAATCCTTTTTTTTTATTAAAATTTTCGTTTTTTCTTTTCTTTTCGAAACACCTTCGATTAATTCGTTTATTCCGTTTATATTTATTTTCTTTAAAAGAACTAATTTAAGCATTTTTGGTAAGATTTATGAACATGGAACAAAAAAAAAAATTGGCAAAAAATTCCACCTTTTATTTATTAGGTTTTTAATTTATCTGAATAAAATTATATTTTCGCGAAAATAAAAATTAGTCGAAGTTTATTATTGTAGTCATTAAAAATGATTAAAAATGATCAAAAAATGATTAAAATGATTAAAATTACTCTGTCTTCGTTTTCTCTTACAATATGACAACGATGTACAATATTATTCCAAAATATTCTATGTTGTACTATATGAAATATTATTTTTGTACGAATTATTTATTCTTTTTTTTTTTCTAATAATATCTCTTACAATTGTAGCTGCCTTTGTTCGATGAAAAAGAAGGTTTGAAAAAAGGAAATTTCATTGTTTGAACATTGTTCAATCATTGTTCAAAGCGGGATGCAAATGATAAATAATAATAAAAAAAAGAATGTGCTATAATGTGTTATGCTTTCGCAAAGTTTTGTCATCCATTATTTGCAGACTGTACATAACGTGTACATTTTTCAATTATTAGACTATCGGGGGATTACAAACTTTCCGAATTTTATATTCCTTTTTATGAAACAATGATTATTATTTCACTATATCACATTTTTAGTATTAAGAAGGTTCATATAAAAAAAGATGCATTTTATCCATTTATCCCTTAATTTTAATTTCAATAAAATTTTACAATACAATATAATTGGCGTTTCATTATTTATTATTTTAAACAATGAATTTAGAACAATGAAAATGGATGAACCTCAATTTGACAATTATTAAAAAATCTATTGTTTCAGGATAGTTGCACTATTGTTATTTATTTTTTTTTAGAAACTTCTTTTTTAATTAATGCAAATTTACAAGTTACACTATTATTAATGAATGGTGAAGATCACGCTATTTGATATCATACATTGGTAACCATTTAAGAATTAAGAATTTAAGGGGTTCTATCTTCTTGGGAATTTCTCCCGCGCAAAAAAAAAAAAAAAAAGATTGCATTATTATATGTTTGTTTAAATTGAAGATCGACTCAATAAATTACTAAATATCATCAAAATTGCTAATTTAGACTTTTGTTTTTCCAACTCATTTTATTTATTCCGATTATATGTATGTACTTTATTGTGTATTGCCAATTTGCTTGACCGGAATTTATTTTTTTTACATATTGTTGTCGTCCCATAATCAAATCAAAGTTAATAAATTAATAAATTACTATTTCCTTAATCTTTGACTTTATCTTTGACTTTATCATGACTTATCTTGACTATCTTGAAAAAGATTTTTAAAAAAAATGATTGTGTACGTCAATGAAATCTTTAAATTGGTTTTTTTTTTTTTGAATCAATGTGCATATCATAAATTAAAAATAACTCAAATAACCTATCATTAAAATTAAATATATTTTTTTCATTTATTGGTGCGAGTTCATTAGTAATTAAGTACTAAAATTATACTAAAATTATATTAATTACATTTCCCGCCATGTAAAATCCATCTATACCTAAAAAAGAGAAATTCTTATTAGCATATAAACAATCTCGGAAGAAAAGATACATTACAAATACACAAAGGATGCATTTACTTCTCTCTCTAATAACTATTTCTAACAAAAGAATCATTAATGATGATCATCACCACACAAAGTTGGTCATGATGCAGGGGAAGATTTGTTACTGGATTTACTGGATTATGAAATGTTGACAAACATTGGTGTTGCCTAATAAAGTCCTAAACTGTTCTTATTGTCAGAGAATTTATCTCTTTATGACCGGAAACAATGGATGTTTCTCACAGACATTGATGCTAAAAATTCCAAAATTATATATATTGTTCTTTTTTTTTTTTGCCGCTTAAAATTTTTGTCCGGTAACAATGCACGCATCTTTTCCCCCCTTTTACTATTGAATATCCGATTCGGGAGACACGGAAATAAAGGAAATGTGACTCAATTCGATTAATTTTTGTTTTGTATGAAAAACCATGACGAGGTAGCACATCAATAATAAAAAATTTAAGATTTCTGCACGTCATTAATAATTTCTTGCATTGTCAAGATAAAGTTTGTATTATTATAATTTAGAATTTCTAAAATTTCATTAAATAAATTCAGCCCTATATTTTTTTTTTCGCACAATGATTATTCTGCAGTTTTTAGTCTTTGAGACCTGTTTCGTATAAATTAAAATAATAATTGTATAAAATTTAAAGGGTGAAACTAAAAATGGAAATTAGCCACATTATTATTGAGCCACTCCATTATATTGGTATTTATCTTATTTATCGTTAATTTATCATAGAGTTTATATCAATTTAAAGTTTGGGGGGAGATTTTCTTATAAAATTCGAATTTACAATAAAGCCCAATTAGGAAGTATAAAATAAACATTCCTTATACATTGTCGGAATACGGTTTAATTCTAAAATTCAATGTGATATTAGAAGAGTGCATTTAGGATGACTGATTTGTAGTCATCGAAGGTTTTTTTTTTTTTTTTAGAAAAAAAAAATAAATAAATAAATAATTTCCAAGCACCTAATTTGTTATCATTTATTTATCATTATTAAAAAAAAAATTATTATTTATGTTACATATTTCTTAAACTGGATTTATTGATTAATTGAATAACTTCCTATAACGTCGTTATTAAGAATTTATCTTTTTCCACTGACATCAATCTTTTTTTTTTATGAAGAAAATTTCGAACTTCCGCAGTTTTTTTTTTAAAATTGGTAGAATTATTGCTTAAATTGTAAAATATATTCGCGGTCTCAAAAATGTTTGTTACGAATCACTGCGAGAGGGGCTATTAAAATGATTGATAATGAAACAACTACAAAAATCTTGGCAAAGCCAATTTTTATAGTGCAAATTAAGTGTTGTAATAGAAACTTTCTTGGCTTTTGTTACGTAAAGTATTTACGTGTACGATTTATGATTATCAATTTTTTTTTTGCCTACGGAAAGAAGAAAACATAGGACAACGCAAACAGTGACGCAAGTTACGTCAGACATACGAGTGTACGATGACATAATGCCAGAACAACATCAACAAGAGAGTACCGCACGTATGGGCAACTACAACATAGATTATGGGACAGGGCAGCATTATACATTTTACATGTCCAAGGTCCGCGTCCGCGCCGTCCGTTGCCTTAATTAGCTTATAAATGTATATTAATACATGTAAAAATCAATTATAAACAACTTAATTAATAGCTCAAAGCAAATTTTTATAATAAAATTTTGTGTTATTTATATTTTTAAAAAGTTATTTTTGTACAGTTAGTGTTGTACATTTTGCATGTTCAAAGGCTTTTTGACTGTCCAATGTCCACGTTCGCGTTGTCCTTACTCTTTTTTAGCTTTTAAATAAGTATTAAAACTTGGAAATATATGTAAAAATCAATTCTAAACAACTTTAATTAATGGCTCAAAGAAGATTTTTTTAATAAAATTTTGCGATATTCGCGTTTTAAAAAAAGTAATTTTTGTTCAAACACTGTCCATCAGTGTCCCTTGACAACACTGACTGTACAGTGTCCACGTACAATACTGGGTCCGGGATATTGAGGAACTCATTATACACGGCGGTGTTCTATGCGAAACTTTGGCTAGCAAAATGGGAACTTCACGCTTTTGTAAAAATAACTGTTAATTATTAATTTAGTTTTAGCAAACTCCTTTATGTAATTAATTGTTATATAAATTGTAAATTTATTTTTCAATAAAATAAATAAAATAAACATCCTGGAGTTGGTTAAAAAAAAATCTATTTTTTTTTTTTGCCTACTAGCATTAATGGCATTCTAATTTTTAATGCGACCCGAGAAAATGATGTGATCGTCAAAATTTAAGAGGCTGTCATGTGAGGTTATATTGCATAATTTTGCCAGCATTAATATATTCAATATTTTAATGCGACCCTAAAATAATTCTGTGATCGTCAAAAGTCTACTGCATAAATTCACCCAGAATTAATAATATTACAATTTTTAATGCGGCCCGAGAATAACTTTTGGATCGTCAAAATTCAATAATAAACATAAAAACGAGATAAATTTATAATATGATTTAAAGATTAATAAAATCAATAAAAATCAACAAATTAATAGATTTCAAGATGAACTGAATTTTATATTTCGAAATAAATAAAAACATCCCGAAAGAAAATTAATTATTACTATTCACGAGGTTTTTCAATGTTCTCTAAAATGTATAATAATGTACTAATTAATCTATCATTGTCTTCTCTGATTATTGATTAAATAATATATAAAAAATTCATTAATTCCAAAGTATCCCGCCACTGGTACCATTATTCTCTGCTGGTTTTAATCTCAGAATTGTTGTTATTATGTTATATATTTCAACATTATGGAAACCTTCAATTACGTTTGTTTTTATCCTACTCTCAACTTCTTTGAATGCAGGTCCATTAGCTAAAAAAATTCCTCTCATCAACGGTTCTAGATTATCATATCCGTGGGTACCTAAAGGAGGCTTTGTACCGTTAGAATCACGATGCGAGGTAAGTATTCGACCAGTTTCCGGAATACAGTATATAGGTGCAATTCTTTTTGAATTACGAAAGTGAAATCGTTTAGGTATTTCATCTGCTCCCAAAAATAGAATATATAAATAACGTATAGTAGATAATTGCTTAAAATATACATCTATATATATATATATTCTATTTGAATTACCTCGAAGATAACATTCCCAAGGTTGATTCAAACTCGCGTCCTTTAATTTTGTATAAATATCAGTTACTTCAGAATCATTATAAGGGCGAACACCGGCCATAGGATATCCTTCTAATGGAAAAACCTTCGAGATGTTGAATATTCCATCGAGATAAATAATACTAGATGAATTTGTTGGTGCCATCCCATGATCACTGACCTTTTGTTTATTGAAATTGTAATTTCAGTAAAAAAGATCACATGAAGATCAAACAATAAATATATATATTTAATTATCTATAATACCAACAATTATGAAATTAACGATATCTGTAAGATTCCTTTGAGACAATCCATTCAATAAATCACGAATCAAGTTATCAGTTGCTTCCAAAACTTCATTCAATTCCTTGGAATCAGGTCCTTTTTTATGACCTATGGAATCGACCTTTGGATCATATGCAGCAATGAATGTTGGTCTCTCATTCAATGGAAGATCTAACCAATTCATTACACGTGATACCTGTTCGTTCATATCTAATTTGGAGTCATAATGATAATAATAGGTTGGAGTAATTCCTTTTATAACTGCTGATGAACCAACCCATTGCGAAACTCCTGTTTTTTGATTTTGTTTCTCGGCTGTGACCCATATCTAGTAAGTAAGAATATATTCAAAAAAAAAATATTTGTATAAAGAATTTGAATTATAGTAAAATTGTTCAAGGTTTAATATACTTACAGGTTCGCCACCCCACCATTTTGTATCGAGGCTATGACTTAGATTTGTATAATAAAAATAATCTTTTAGATCTGGATCATAGAAAGTATTTCCAACAATTCCGTGTGATTCAGGATAAAGTCCAGTTACTATGGTGTAATGATTAGGAAAAGTAACAGACTATATAAACGAATTAAAAAATTATATATATACGAATTTAAATTATATATATACGAATTATAAGTATTTTAAACATTTTAATTCGTGATTCACAATAAACGGAAAGAGATTTACATATAATAACCATAACCTCGTTCCGGAATAAGATATCACAAGAACTATCTTATGAAAATCCATTTCTTCATTAACACCATTAAAATATATTTTTAGTTTTAAATGACATCAATAAAATAAAGAGATAAGCCTTTTTTTTAACGATTAAAAAATTAATTTTTATATATAATTGGGAAAAGTTGCCCCGAAATCCATTATATAAATCCTTTCCGTTTCTGGCGAATCACAAATTAAGTATTTTTTGAATTTCGTAAATTTTTTTAATTTTTTAAATTTTTTTTTTTTTAAAAAAAAAAAATCAAATATAACCAACCGGAAATGATGGTATTAAATATTCTGACTGAAGACCATCTTGATCTATAAAATCAAAAATATATTATTAGTCACAATACGTACATTCAATATACTGAACATAATAAATTCAAAAATTTCATCCAAACCAACAAAAGTTTGTCATATAAGAAGTAATGTTTCTGTATAAATAATCATCTCTAAATCCATCGATAGATAATAAAATCACGGTTGGGTAAAAATCATGGGTTCCATTATTATAAAACCGAGTAGTTGAATTCTTTGGAAAAGTGACTAATATGAAAATTGAATCAGCAAGTATTGCGATCAATATAAGAATCATAAAAATCTTAAGAATCTTAAAGAATATCGACTTTCGAGTCTTTAGATAAAGTTTTGAAGAATTAATTAAGAGTACTAAAAGTAAAATCTAATTCAAATAATATGAATAATATTCAGTATCTTTAAATGAAATCTTACTTCAACCAGAGCTTCATCAGTTGATTGACCACTCAATAATCCTTTTAGCTCAATTTCTTCCTCAACCGGTAATTGTTCAATTTCATTTTCAATTTCATTTTCAATTTCGTTTTCAATTTCTTTTTCAATTTCATTTTCGATTTCATTTTCAATTTCATTTTCAATTTCATTTTTCAATCTCATTTTCATTTATTTTATTTAATTTATCAATTGCTATATCAAATTTCAGAGATTGACCACGTGAGTATATTGAGTATATGATATATATATGGAGGAAATGTGATACAAGATGAAAAAAAATTCTAACACTCTTCTTCAGGTGCAATGGACGCTAATTTCTTGTAATGAAGAAAAAACTAAAAAAAAAACTCATTATATTATATTATATAATATAGTCAAGTACTATCTCCTCATCAGAACATGAAAAAGAATCGGTACCATTGGGAGACATTACGTGACAACGAAAGTCCAGACGAAACCGTATTCGCACACTCTTGCCCTACCCAGGAAAGTCAGGAGATCGATTGATGGTCATGGATTCATTTCTTAGGTGTTTATCATCTTGAATCTTTCATTGATTGTGAGCTTCCTAGTGATAGTGGTGATCCAAAAGATCTTCAACTATATTATTATTATTATTATTATTATTACTATTGGAGATGGAATGATTTTTTTTAGACTGTTATGGTCGTGTATTTATGATTCAAGTGGTGTGACCAATGGAAGATTCATTCAATTAAACAATGGAAAAGATAAATTATTATATGGGTTCTGAATGATGATGGAATTATAAATGAGTTAAAACAAATATTTAAAAACGTACGTATGCAAAAAAAAAAAAAAAAATTATGGCAATATGTGCATTAGTTACTGATATTTTACTTACACTCATTTCCTTCCAGGTGACCACCACGAAAAGTGAGAAACAAGAAATCGAAGAAAAAAAAGTATCAAAAGTCATTAATATGATTGAGAATGATGAAATGACATGTAATAAATAACGTCCTTGATGTCACTATATCAATGCAGTGAATAATTAACAAATTACATACATTATTATTCCAGGAAATGCTTATAGTACATTATATAGCAATTATTAAAAAATAATAAAAATAAGTTTTTGACGATATATTCTTCGCCTTAAAAATTTTTTCTCCGCAATGTTACACAACGGAAAGTGGACAATCAGCCCACATCTGATATGTACAAAATAAACAAATATCATTTTTTTTTATTTAACATAAATAAAGGAAACAATCCAAACTAGATTGAATGGGAAAATTGCTTTTTTCATTCATTCATTTGATCACGTCATAATTATCAAAAATCCTTATTAAATAAATAAAAATATATGATACGATCTGATCTATCGATCTACAAAAAGCCATAACGTCATAATACATCAGTTTTCAGAATTTCAAAACATATTTAAATCCATTTAAATCCAACTTAAAATCAAAAAAAGAAAAAATGAAAACCGCAATCACCTTCTTATTATTACTTTTTTCAACATTCACATTCATAGCCGCTCATTCAAATCTGATGGATTCGTCTGATGATAAAAATACTAAAGATTTATTATCCTTAATAAGTACGTTTGTATTAATTATCAATTTTTATCTATACTTAATTTATAATTTTACATAATTTTACAAATTTTATTTACATGACAGGTACAAATAACAATATGAAAGATTCAATACGTGTCTTAAATCAATTCTTGTCGATATCATGCATTTCATTTTATTTCGGACTGTTTTACCTTTTGGTCTACTCAAAATTTCACAACTGTTCCCATAATACATTAATAAGAAATTTACAAATAATTTACAATGGAGTGTAAATACCGTAAATATATGTAAACATTATAATTCTTGTAAAATATTATTTTGGTGGATGAAATCATTTCAAAAAATCCAAAAAAAAAAAAAAATAAATGCGTGTGATTTTCTTCGATTATTTTATTTCTTGAAAAATATTTATCTAACCCACGAAATGTGGTGGTCACAGCCTTTCTCATATAGATGGTGTGGTAAATTAGATGAAATAATAATAATAATAGTAACAAACAAATTTCTGATGAGATCAATATTATATTCGATTTCTTTCAGAAGAAAAGAAAGATCATTGCCAAAATAAGCGAGTAAAATCCCACCCGAAAAACAAAAAAAAAACTATTGACTTTTTGATTGTAATATATAAAATTAAACTTCATTTTCCCGAGAAGATTCCTTTTCCCTCAAAATATGAATTTTTGTTTATGAAACTTATTAACAAGAATATAAAGATTTTATTTTAAACATATTTAAAAATATCCAATTATTTTATTTTTCTGTTAGATATATTCATCAGTTACAAAAGACGGAATCAATTAAAAATAATAAAAAATACTTTATTTATGAAATCATGTTGGTTGCCCTTAGTCACTGATTTACGCCTAGAAAAAAAGATCTCTCTCTTTCATTTACATTGTTGGAACATGGTCAAGTAATTAAATTGATGACAAATACACGAAGGTTTATGTAACAAAATTTATTGATAGATCATTGTCAGTAACGAGGGGTAATTAGTCATACACCATACATATAATACATATAATATATTTACTTGCTTGCCAAATAATTTCTCTCTATCAAAGAATTCATATTAAATATATTAAATAATATCTCAAAAATTAGCAATGAATTAAAATAAGTTTTATTATTCATGTTCATTTAAATTAAATAATGATTAAAATTAATGCATTCTAGTTCACCATTATAATAATAATAACAAGCGGAATTTATTGGTTTTACAATTATAACTTGCTTAAATGAATTTCAAAATAGAGTTGCCATACATACGTGATTAGATAAACCAGAAAGTTGTGAAATTCGATGTTTTTTTTTTGGCTGACCTTGATTAAATAGTGAGTCAAACTTTATATTTTACATAGATAATAAATAAATTTTTTAAAAAAAATAAAAAATCTTATCTTTTCTCAATTTCGCCAGCTTTATTCAGCTTTATTGACAACGAAGAGATTATGTATCAAAACCAGAAGACCGTCAAAGTATTCATCCTGAAAATTTTATGGGTTCAACCATTGTCCAATTTTCAGAAATTTATATTTACTATTTTAAAGGCATATTGGATACGTTTTTATATCCCTCAAGTATCTTTTTGGTACCGAAATAGAATGAAATGAAAAAAAATGAATTCTGGCTAAAATTTATAAAAATCTTGTTTATTAAATTGTTTAATATATAATAAAATACTCCAATTGAAAAAGCTAATAAACATGATTAAAATTATCTAAAGTAAAATTAAATTTATAACAAGACTAAAATTATCTAAAGTAAAATTAAATTTATAACAAGACTAAAATTATCTTAAGTAAAATTAAATTTATACATATGAAACGTAAGTTTTGAATCTTTTACTCTGCTAAGAATTTAATTTTGAATATTACCATTCTTTAAAATGAAACATTTAATTAGAATGTATTAAAGGATTATATCCACCAAGTATTTCATCTGTTCCTTTAACTTTCACAATAAACACTGTATCAGCATGACCATGGCACATATCCCAACAAACTAACAAACCCATCTCTGATTCCACGTAACATTAGCTTGAGGATATGGTATGATTATTTTAATGTTCAATCCATGTAAAAATATTTCAGCTGCATGTTCTTTAGAGTTTATTAATTCTATTCTTCAAGTTCAAATTCATTGGGCAACTTTGGCAACTGAATATTTTCCAATTCTTTACGGAAATAAGATGATCGACATTTCAATTTTTTTAAGTTCAATAATGAAGACGAAGATTTAAGGTTTTTACAATGATATTGAAATTATATAAAAATAAATTCATTATAATATAGAAAAGAAGTTATTTTTTTTTTTTAAAAAAAAAAAAAAATAAAATGTTGAATCTGGATTGACAATATTATATTTTTTTTTGTATTACATAATTTATTAGTAAAGGCTTAATAAGATTAATAAGCTTGCTTTTAATAAATTTCTATTTTAATTTGCAATTTCCTGTTTAGTTTCACCAATTTTTTTTTGTTAATCTTAAATTTTACCTTTTCGACAATCAAAATTCCCATTCAAAGAAGGGGGCGGCGTTCGTGCGTTAATACATTTATGTGTTATAGCAGCGAATCAGTGTTAAAATACTTTGTAATATATAAACAGAAAACCCCCGATGTTTAATGCACATTAATATACATTAATATATACCCCCATCTCGAGTTTGATCGGTCGTAATACTAAATGTTTATCTTTAGTATAAAAAAAATAATAAAAACTATCGATTTGCTTTAACGAATTAAAAAAAATTATAAATTTGATTTATATATTCAGTTATATATTTATAAAAATCAAGAAAATTTTAAATTATTCAAAATGAAATATTTAAATAAGAGTTCTAGTAATGAATCTTTGATTTCTCACCAAAAAGAACAACCAATATTAGAAAATCATATATTTAGAAAAGGAAGAAGATTTCATAACATTGAAGGAAGTAATTATCCTTTTCCTGACGATACAATTGAAATAAATAGATTAAAATTGGAACATTATATATCAAAATATGCATGGCAAGAAAATATTTTTTATTCCCCATTAGAAAATGAATTAGTCAATGGTGGATTTCGAGTATTAGATGTAGGGTAAGTTTTTTGAGTTCCTTTTTTTTTTCAATTCACCCAGGAAACACTTCAATGCTTGCATTCTTCAAAAAATTAATTCTGAATTGTAATTATTATTATTATTATTATCATATCATAGATGTGGTTGTGGTTCCTTTTTGTTAGACCTCGCTCAAGAATATAAAGAAGCAACATTTATAGGTGTTGATATTGCTGATATGATATTGAAAGAAAAACGACCATCAAATGTCGGATTTATTCAATGCAATGTCCTTGAAGGACTTCCTTTTCCAGACAATACATTTGATTTTGTTTTTCAATCTAATATGATCGCAGCATTCACTGAGAGACAATGGCCATTAATAATAGATGAGATTGTACGAGTTACCAAGCCTGGAGGATGGATTGAGGTAAATTTTTTAAAAAATAAATTATAAAATTTGTTACTTTTAACAAATTATACGCGTGTATTAAAGATTAATATGTGATTTAATTATAGTTAGAAGAAAGATATTATGATTTTGAAAGTTGTGGTCCAACTACCTTAGAATTGCAAACAGAAACTTTAGAATTTTCGCGATCCAAGGGTTTAAATTTCGCAATGGCACCAGAAATTTACAAATTTCTTGAATCACATGATAAATTATCAAAAAATATATGTTCGGGAGTAACTAATATGGATTTAGGAGGAAATACATTAGGAGAATTGGTTACTATTTTTTTTTTTGTCGATTAACTACATTAATAATAACGATAACGATAATAATACGACAATATTAATTGTTAATCTCTTTATCTTCTCAAAACACAATTTGAATTCAGGCATTCAAATCGTTCAAAGAAATGCATTTCGCAATGAAAATTCCTTTTCTAGAACGATTTTCCGATATTGAGTGTGAAGAATATTTTAATATCATTCATCAAGAATGTGAAATTAATCAAACTAATATTAAAATGTTTAAATATTTTGTACAGAAAAATATAGAATAGACTTAATATTTATTATTATTACATTACATTTAATTTATCGTTTATAATATATATATGTGTTTACATTTAATTAATTAAAAATGTTATCTTTGAATCTAAACTTTTATATACTTTGAAATGAATCCAATTTTAAAATTATTTTTTTCATATAATTAGACGATTTTCACCTTAATTCGAAGATTATTTTCATCTAACCCCCCTAAATTTATTATTACGGTTGAA
Source organism: Diversispora eburnea (assembly GCA_910592015.1). Taxonomy (NCBI): domain Eukaryota; kingdom Fungi; phylum Glomeromycota; class Glomeromycetes; order Diversisporales; family Diversisporaceae; genus Diversispora; species Diversispora eburnea. Next base: position 5,960 of record CAJVPK010000470.1, on the reverse strand, counting down.
AAAAAAAAATTTTATGGAAAATTAAAGAGACTAATTAAAGTTAAAACATCTTTAGTTACATTATTTCCCACCCCTCGTTATACGAATAGTGAAATTAACCAAATTAGTAATCTTTTATAAAATTCAAATTCTCACTTGTTATTTTTGGAATATCTATAATTAATATTTTTTAAAACTGTGTAATTACACAATAATAGATAATATTATTCGTGCGATAATCATAATCCAAGTGAATGACTGGATTCAATTAAATTGCTCGGGACCCAAAATATTTTATGCCTTTGTTTTATTTTTTTATTATTATTTATGTCTTATTTTATATATTCGACATTGCATTGTTAAATCACGCCACTGGTGTATTATAATGCAAATTAACAAATAAGACAAATAAGACAGCTGGATTTTGTGATCTTGCGATTTAATTGGTTAAAAGATCAAAAATTCAAAAGAGTCCATTTTTTTTAAAAAAAATCCAATTTTGATTATGAAATCACCTTTCAAATTATAAGAAAAAGTTCTCTCCATGATTTTTTACATCTGAATATCATATTTTAACCTTAGCCCTAACTTAATATCAACTAACAAATTTTATTGTGGCGTTTAACACCATAGGTGTAATTTAAAGTTTTTGTATACAATTAACTGTATATTTAATAATATATATTGATTTTAGAGTAGTTTAATTAGAAAGGATTGATTAATTGATTATCTAAGAGAACACTAAGTGCCTCAATTAGAATCTTGATCACCTTTGGAACCATGTTAAGAGATATCCTAGAACAGAATCCCAATAGAAGGTCAGCTATCATTAGATCTCAAGTATAGCTGTAGACCTCAGTTATGGTCTTGAACCCAAAATAGAAATGTTTATAAAGACACAAGAATTGATCTTGTCAATTCAGATCAGTTCAATCTTATTTTTATTAAATAAATAATTATTTCAATAAAACAGTTGTCTTGAAAAGTGTTGTTCAACATTTGAAAAAAATTACTTTTGCATTGAATCATTTTCTAGACAAATAAGAAGATGGAAGTTTGCTTCTTCCAATTGAGAATAAAATATAATTCCTTTTAGAGAAATATAGCAGAGCCATCATAATGTCACTGTTGAATATTATGTTAACTTGAATAAAGTTTGAATTACTATAATTAAAACCCAATTTGCAGATCAGAACTCAATTATTCCAATAAATAAAAGGGGAAAAGGTGTTTATTTCAACTACAATATTTCAATTATGATTTAATTATAAACATGTAATTCCATGTACAGTATAATGAAAAAATTAGTTGTAAATACAACAGATTATATCCTCTTGTATGTCATATAAAACATATTCTATAATTATTTACCATGTAATTAATGACTATAATAACAATTGATAACTTAACATGTTCCCAGATACTATTATTAACATATTCTCTTGTTATATCTTATTTAGTAAACTTTACAGTTCTTTTAGAAGTTTATATGATAACTTAAAAGATATGATAATATTAATACTCAAGTTTAAAAGGCATCAGTTAGTTTTATAGATTAACTAATAAATGGTTTAATATATGTTTTATAGATTAACTAACAAATATTTTAATATATGTGTTATTTACTTAAATACTTTTAGTATCATTAATATCTCTTTTATATTTTCACTAATTCATTTAATACTCTCTTATACTTTTACACCTCTTCAGATAACTGTAACTAGTGTTATCAAGGGACACCATTAAACAATGCTTAGACAAAATTGCTTATTTTAAAATGTTAATAATATAAAGTTTTATTATGAAACCCTTTTAGATTAATTAAATTGCTCAAAATTACTTTGCATATATTTGTGAAGTTCAATATATATTTATAAATTACTTAAGAGTACAGACAGTGCAAAAAGCGTGAAAACATATAAAATATACAACACTGACTATGACTATATTACTTATGTTATAATACTGGATATCTTTGTATGTGTTTAATTATTTATCAAGATAGCACTTTACATATCTTGTTATTAGTGCATCATGAAATTTTTTTTAAGTGTAAATTTTTGAAATATTACGTAAATATTTTGGAAATTTATATCTAAAAAATCTGTTTTTTGAATTCGCTCGCGATTTACGTGACAGGAGCATTTTTTTACTAAGGTGTTTCTAAAATAGATCAAAATTCCTGGTTCCTGGCTACATGTTAATATGTGTTTCATTCCTATAACATAAATATTCGTCGATATTCACGTTTAAAGTCAGACGTCCGTGAAAAATTTCACCAAAAAATTTTACATAAATTTTCGTGTCGTAATATTACGTAAAAATTATTTGCGAAATTTTTCACAGATGTCCGGCTTTAAACAAGAATATCTCGATGAGTGTCAAAGCTACAGGAATGAAACATATATTCAAATGTAGCCAGGAACCAGAACTTTCGATACATCTTAGAAATACATTAGTAGAAAATTGTACCCTGTTACGTAAATTGCAAGCTAAATCAAAAAATGGATTTTTGTAAACGGTATAATATTACGTAATATTACACCTAAAAAAATTTACTGTTGAATGCATTGTCATTGGATAATAATAACTTGACAAATATCAGTTCAGTGCTAGAAAGATAATTCACTTACCATTGAGGAGAGCTGACTTGAAATGGGCTCGGCTCAACTCAACTCTTTAACTTATAGGCTCATGTGTAACTTTATCTGTGCTGTGGTGGTATATGTTTGTTTGTAATTTTGGATGTCATTGAGGATTTTAATTAATTTGTGCATTTTTGATTTCTCTCTATGATTAGTAAATAAGAAAATATGATAAAAGCAAATCTGATTTTTGTAATACATATTTTAAATTGGCTGATTCTTGATCATTTGATACATGTAAAGATTCAAGGAAGGATCCAAAGGACCTAAGCAAAGACCTAAGCCAGAGATCTAAAGTAAAAATATATATATAAGGATGGTTTTTTATCATTGACAGGAGGTCTTCATTTCCAACTACTCCAGTTATACCTTAGAAAATAGATATAATTATAGGTATGGTCGCAGGTTGAATGAACAATTTTTTGGTGAGCATGGCAAGGAATATTCACAAATAGGCAAGGACAATTTATGATACATACATTATACATACATATTTGATTTCTTATTAATAAAGTCTCAAGGCAAGGCAAGGCTTTGCTGAAACTTAAAAAAATATTTATTTTATTAGATAAACCAAACATTTGTTGTCATTATCAATGTATATTTAACTTTTTATTTAAATATTGATACTAATATTGTAAATTGATAATTAATTTAATTATGAATTAATAACTTTTTTAAAATGTATAAATAATAAAAATCAAGAAGATAAAATATTAATGAAAATAAATGTAAAGAAAATTGCTCACTAATTGATTTAATCAGTTATTCCCAAGGTAATTTACCAGGATAAATTGAAATTTTGTTTTTAGGACAATAATTTATTAATGAAGAAATTTCTGGACAACTTCGAAGATATGGGTGACTGTAAAAAAGAAAATAATGTTATAATTAATGTATGTAAAGTTTATCAAATAAAAAAACCTAAACAAATGAATATTGATATAATTACATTCTTCTAAATGGGTTTCTTAAAAGTTTTTTGTTTCGAAGTGTTCCATGACAACCATAAATATCTCCTTGGAATGGTCCAAATGAATTTAAATTCTTTTAATTAATTAATTTATAAAAAAATTAAATAAAAAATAGATAAAAAATAAAAAATAAATAAAACAAAAAAAATAAAAAATAAAATCTATACAAAATTACCTCACCATCAAATCTACTTAAAGAACTAGTTTCAGGATCAATTCCTACATATTCAAATCTAATATTTGGAAAATAAGAAATACATGTAATATTTTAGCTACATATATTTTGTCTTTTCCCAGGATTATATATAAAATCAATAATGATTATATGTAAGATTATATTTTATTAATAAATAACAATTTATCTTACCTTTCTAATGGAAATTTTAAAGCAGTTCTATGTAATTCAATAAATCTTTTTCTTTTGAAATTAAAGCCCACAATAGTTATATTTCTAGGATAATTCCCAGTAAATTCATGAAAACGGCAAATTGAAAACAAAAGATTCTCATATGAATCTCTAGCAAATTCTTCAGTTGTCATACGTGATGTTAGTAATTGTGACGTTTCTAGTGATTGGGTGGCATAAACAATTTCCTATAAATAAATAAATATAATTTGTTTATTATTATGTAATAAGAGACAACCGATAATAGAGATAATGATATTTACCCAGTAACTTTGTGCTTCACTTTTCGGACCGGCTAAAGACCTCGTTTGTCCTCTAAATGTTTATAAGATTTGTAGATTATATTTTTAATTTTTTTTTTTAACTATTAAGTGTATATATATTTTTTATAAAAAATTTCTTACCCACTAAATATCAATAAAGCATTTTTATTATTTTCAACTAATTCTAAACCTTTTCTTATATGATTTAAAAATGTTTTCACTTGTTCTCCGCCCTTTTGAAAATCCTCTAAAATCCATCCTTCATCTTTATCCGCTTTATTAATATCATTTCCTACAAATATTGCATGTCCTGCAACAATAATTAAATCTAAAAGTTCAGGATGAGGTGGTTGAGGAATTATATTACCATTATTATTGTTGTTGTTGTCACTATAGAGAAAAATTGTAGAAGAATCGAAATAATTATTATTGGAAAAAAAATAAAATAAATTTATTATCAGTGAAGTAGATAAAATAATTATAAATAAAATTCGTTTTATATTAAATATAGTAAATTTATTAACTATTATTTGTATAATCGATTTGGATGATTTTTCATTGAATAAAGGAAGTATTAATGAGGATTGTTTAAAGAAAGACATGTATTGAATCTTTTCGATTAATAATATAAATAATATAAATCTAATATCTTTAACCTATTTATCTAATCTCGAAGTTTTAAAAAAGTTTTACGAAAAGAAAAGTATTATCGAAATGTTACATATTCAAAATAATCATCGAGCACAACATGATAATAATTAACTAAGATAAAATATCACATGATATTTTTTTTAATCCAAATTTGCAAATCGGAATTAATTCAGTTATAATATTGTTAATTCAATACTTTATTATAATTAAAAAAAAACCTATTTCTAAAAATGAAACTTAAAAATATTTGAAATATTTAAATAAGGATCGATAGCGAGGCAGTAAAGAATATCATATTGTTTGTGATAATTCAAGATTCTAGAGTTCCACTCGAGGAAGGGAAGTAATCAAGGCATATTCTGACAATTCATGTCCAGGTAGTAGTTCATCAGGAAATTTTTGAGGGCGAATATATCCGGATATAAGGCAGATAAATTTATAATATGCGGATATCATCGTTACAACGTAATAACTTTTTATTTTAATAAGTAAATGCCGAATACTGCAATAAGTGATTTGAAAGATAAGAATGATGTGCATCGTCCATAAAAATTTCAGACCTATATCATCAAAATTGAGCAAATTATGAACGATTAAATTTCAAACGGAAATAATTTATCGTGTTCGAAATTAACCGCTCATAATTTGCTCAGTTTTGATAATATAGATCTGAAATTTTTATGGAAGATGCACATTATTCTTATCTTTCAACTCACTTATTGCAGTGTTTGACATTTACTTATTAAAATAAAAAAGTTATTACATTGTAACGATGATGAATTATTTCCGTTTTGTAATTTATAAATCCTGATTAATGCTGGATAAATTCATGAACTAGCCTATGTACAGTGGGTGGTCAAAAGTCACCGGACAGTTGAACATTTTTAAAAAAATTACTAAATTTAAAATGCTAATTGTGCCATAACGAGTGATCTAAATTGCACAAACTTTTTTTTATTAGATTCCCCTAAAGCAGGGCTATCATATAATATATTTTTTGTTAAAATTAAATGTCTACACGTAGAGGAATTACACTTCAAAT
>CAJVPK010000469.1:0-31645 GCA_910592015.1 Diversispora eburnea | reverse complement strand
ATTATAAATATTATAAATATTATAAATATTATAAATATTATAAATATTATAAATATTATAAATATTATAAATATTATCAAGTATATATTAAACATTTGCATATTTCATAGAAAGAATTTCATTTTTTTATTTTGTAAAAAAATCAAATTCAAAAATTCAAATCCTTCACTATGAGTTTGTTTATATTGGACGACATGATTGTCGACGAATCAAGTGAATCCCATGAAAATAAACGAGTGAAAATCACTACTGCTTGTGATACTTGTCGTAGGAGAAAAGTTAAATGCGACGGGGCTTCTCCGTGTGCTAATTGTTCAAGAGGAGGTTCGTTATTATTAATAATCTTTGAAATTAATCATCTCATTGGAGCCCCAAAAATTTTTAAAATTAATTACATTAATTACATAACAAAATTACATTAATTAATTACATTAATTACATAACAAAATTACATTAATTACATAATTAAAAAAGCATACTTAATTATTTTAATTATTTAATATTTATATTGATTATTATATTGATATTATATTCTATTTTAGGATATCAATGCACCTTCTCTGATGCTTCAACAAAAAGACCGAGAGGACCTCCTAAAGGATTCGTGGCGTTAATAGAGGATAGACTTCACACGATAGAATCTCTTTTGGTTAACCTTGTTAATAAGGACAATATTAATGAAAATAATAAGGAAATAAAACGAGAAAGAGAGCAAATCATTGATGAAACCACGACGACGACGACAAATACTCGACAAAGATTTTCAACTTTTAAAATTCGTCATTATTCACCAACGACACCTACAAATTCTCAACCTCATCATTTATTCATACCATCAACTCCACCAGTTGATTCAAATGGATTTTCAGAACATTCACATAATTTAATTCCATCATTTAATGAAGAACTTCATAGTGATGATGAAGAATGTCTTCAACAAAATTTAATTTCTCCATGTGAATCAGATCGTTTACAAAGTAGAACTTTGTCATTTCTTCATAATTTGGAAGGATCTGATATATATGTTGATCCACCATTACCATCCATACCAAATTTAAAACCATTACAAACAGATATTGAACAACAATTATTAGAAAAATATTTTAATCATTTTCATCCATATTTTCCTATAATTAATCGAAGTCAATTTTTTAAGCATTTGGCAAATCCAAACGAAGAAGATCAACCTTCACCATTACTTCTTAATTCAATTTATGCTTTAGGTGCATTATTTCCACCAAATCTATCTGATTCTTCTAGTCCATCTATTTATTATGATAGAACAAGAAGTAGGTTATTTTATTTTATTTTTATTTTCTATTATTTTATTTTATTAAATTTTTAATTACTTTCTTTTTCTTCTAGGTTTATTGGATTATTTTATTGATGTACCGAGATTATCTACAGTTCAAGCTTTAATTCTCTTAAGTATGATAGATCAAGGAAAACCTTCATCATATAGATCACAAACTTATTCTTCAATGGCTATTAGAATGGCACAGAGTATGGGATTAAATCGTAGAAATAGTGATGTTTATCAAGGAAAAAGTCGTCAAACAAAGAAATTAGTTTGGTGGGGATGTTTTATTTCGGATCGACTAAATAGTCTTTCGACAGGAGATCCTTTAACTATAAATGATAAAATTTGTGATATCGAATTTCCATCACCAGATGAAATAGATGAAGATAATGAAGATAATCAATATTCAACAACAACAACATCACAACAACAACAACAACAACAACAACAACAACAACAACAACAACAACAACAACAACAACAATATCATTACCAAAACAATTCAACATATGCTCAACAAATTAATATTTTTGTGAATTTTGCTAGATTATCAAAATTAACTGGACAAATAATTGAACATTTACAATCAAATTCTTGTAATGGAATGGTTTCATCATGGAATCATCATGTGATGGTTTCCAGTTTCGAAAAATTGCTTCATTCATGGTTACGTGAATTACCACCTTATATGCATTATTCACCATCACCACAACATAGACCACTTCCTGGTCATATAGCATTAGTTCATATGCATCATCATGTTTTATTTTTGATGCTTCATTATCCTTATATTGCAGATAATAATTATAGTAATAGTAATAATAGAATAAGAAATTCTCAAACTTATATTAATTCTTTAAATTCATGTACGAGAGCAGCAAATACCATAACACATATTGGAAGTATGTTAAGTTTTAATTTTTGATTTAATGTAAGTTTAATTTTAATTAAATTTTTTAATTTAACTTTAATTTTAATAATTTTTTTTTTAGTGGAAGCTCTAAACAACGTTAATGTATGCATAACATTCCCTACAATGTTCTATTGTTTGGGAAAAGCAGCTAAAGTTCATATGATCAATATTGCTTCTAATCAACGTGGATTAGCAATTCCAGCATATGAAAATATTTTAAAGACCATTAAAATATGTAGGTTTTATGAAGAAAATAATGTTTTGCCAGAATTAGCAAGCCAAACAATTAAAGCTTTAGAAAAGGTTTTAATGAATTATCAAGATAAATTTTCTCAAGAAAATTTAATTTCACCCACTGCAACAAGTTTATCATCATCACGATTATCTCCAACATCACATAATATAAATAATATTAAAATATCAACATCAACTTCTAATCAAACAACAACTTTTGGTGAATCATCACAACCTATGGTCACAGTTTCACCTACATTTGTTACATATTCATCACCAATATCTTCTTCTCAATCTGGAATATTAAATGTAAAGAGAACAACTCCTCCTCCAACATCAAATATAACATCCAATATGACTTCAAATATTCAACCACAAACTTCTTCCTCTTCTCCACCACAAAATTTTTCATATGGTCAACATCATCACCAACAACAACAACAACAACAACAGCAACAACAATCACCTGAAAATACTACTAATAATACTAGAACACAATCACAACAATTTTTATCAGTAAATATTAGTCCATTTGATCAATTTGCCACAATGCAAATTCAATCACCAACAATTATGTCAGCTGCAGTAAATAATGAAATGCCATCTACAGATTCACCATTTTGGATTGGAATGAATATACATCAAGGTCTTGTTGGAGGATTTAATAATAGTCCATATGGTAATCAAATGACAGTCACCAGTCCAGTGTCAGCTACTTCAACGCCATCATTACCATCTAGTACTGTTGCATCACCTGATTATTTCAATTCACAACAACAACAATTATCACAAACAACTGCAACAACTAATACAACAAGACAAAAAACTCCTTCAAATTCTTCAATAACTACTAATAAATATTCCCAGAATTCTTTTAAACCTATTGCTCCTACGAGATCAAATCAAATGTCACTTGATTCAACCGATCATGATAACGATCCCGTGATGACGGAATTGAGGAATGTAGGATTACAAAATGTCCATAATTCTCAAAGGTATGTATTTATGGATACGAATGAAGGTAATAATTCAACCATTGTTAATAATAATAATATTATTAATGACAATGGTGAATTTATTACTGAGGGGGTTGTCTATGGTCGAATGACTAGTACCACAAATGAGACTCATCCACGAATTTTCAACAAGATCTCTCGACGGATAACGAAAGAAGAGGAAGAAGAGGAAGAAGAAGAAGAAGAAGAAGAAAGAAATGGTATCCTACTTCAAGATCATAACGAACTTACCACTACGGCTACTACCACATTGAATTGTAACGGTCATCATACTATAAATAATACTAACAATAATGATAACAACAACAATAATAACGCCGAAGCGATCTATGTATTATCGAGACGACCAAGTGGTGGACATTGTGGAGTAACATCTGGTATAAAATTCAATAATCATCTTGAAATTACTTCTGTCGGTCTCGGTTGTTGCGTAGATGATGATTACGACCAACAATATGATGGAGGGCAAATGGAAGGATATATTGGTCGATAAATACAAAATAAATATAATAAATATAATCACGCGTTGCAATATATTTTTTATTTATTTTTCTGTGTAGATATTAATTAATTAATTATTTATTATTTATTATTATATACATAACGGATATATATTTTTATTTAGGTTGGGAAAATTTGTATACATATATTTTAATTGGCATGAAAATACAGGAAAAGATATCTAATGTTATAGATCTGATAGTATTTTTTTTTATTATTTGACACAGGTTGTCAAAAGGAATATTCTAAGAGTATTCAAAGAATATTCGAGAATATTTCAAAGCAGGAGTTTCTTTTTTTCTCTCTTGGCATTATAACATTCTTAATTCATTGTAAAAATATATCAAATTTTTTAAATTTTTTCATGCATAAATTACATTATAACATTCACTTTAAAACATATATTATTTTTCTTTTTTTGTGAAATATTGTTTGTCCTTTTATATATTTCATTTAAATTACACATTGTTTTACATATTTATATCACTTTCCTTATTCTCTTTTTTTTTCATTGTAATTAAAAGAATCCAATTGTTTTTTTTTTTTTCACTTGTAATCATTACATCCTTCTTCCTCCATTTTACATTTGCATTTCATTGTAAGTAAATTACATACGTTTTTTCTTCTTTTTGTATTTATATTCTATTAAACATAACATATCAAATATATATATATATATTATTCTTATAGAATCACTATAATAAAGACTTTCCATTATTTATATAATAAAATATTCAAGTTATTTTGCTCATGAAAATTATAACCACTTTTTTAGGCTACGATTATGACGGAAAAATTTCGGAGTATTTTAAATGTTAAAAAAAAAAAAAAATCGATCAGTACCATTTTTTTATTATATTTTAAATATCAATTACTTTACTATGTAAAAAATATAAAAAGTCGCCTCAGTTCAAAGTGAAGAATTTATTTTTTTTTTACTCATAGTTATCGTTAAAAATGATTTGTTCATCTTTGGCATTTTTTGCTTTCGTTATACAATTAACATGTAATTAAAAATACATACCTTTTGCATAAGAAGGAAAAAATCTAAACCAGAATTTCATTACACATTATGCTACACGATAATTCATGTGATAAAAAGTTTACGTTAGGGTTATGGTCAGTTTGCAATAAATTTATTTTTAACTATGTCCTATGACCTCCATATGACCATAGTATACATATGGAACATATGGAAGCACAGTTTCAATAAATAATCATAAGTTTTAGTTAATATATATTTTGCTTTTCATTTTTCACTTAAAATCAACTTTATTTTATACTTTAATTTTCTTTGAGTTTGAAATTTCTTTTTTAGTTTGATAATCTAATTAATCCAATCTCTTGACATTAAAGGTTATCATAGATTAAACATGATCATCAATAATTACATTTATGGTAATTAAATTGAAACGTGTCAAAAATCAAAAATATTATTTGTGGTAAGTCGTACAATTCTGAATTTGGAAATTTATGAAAGAACGCGATTCGCGTGTTGTTGAAACTGATTATCAGTATTAAAGTAATAAAAATCGACTGACACATATTGTAATATCTAAATATAAATAACCCAGTGTTTCCCTTTTTCACCTTAACACTTTTCTATTAGGTTTAATTTTTCGATTCATTCATTACATTCATTAAGATATTTAAGATATTGATCTTTCGTTAAAAGATTATTATACAGTGAATCCTCTGTATAAGTGCATCCCTCTATAAACCCTATACTCTAGTCCCGTCCGCTAATAGCATTTATGAAATTTTTCTCTAAAAATGTATTCCCTCTATAAATGCATCTAATAAAATCAAACAACTTTATAAAACACATCCACAAGCAATTTATACCAGTAGACTTCTCAATTTTACAAATCTTCCAAAATCTAAAAATGAAGAAAATTTTGATGCTGGTTCCTGTGGGTTGCATCATAGAGGGTCCTACTGTCTTGAAAAAAATAAAACCTAATGAGATTCATTTTGAACGATTTTGATATTATCACGCGAGAATCTTTGCAACTTTGCAACATAAAAGTAAAAGACCAAATGCACGTGAAATAAAAATAGAATTTATTTTTTAATTTTCTTTTTTCTCGTTTTTACGAAGAAGAAAATTCTTAAAATAAGAAGCTTTTCTTCTTTCGATTCAGATTATCTCCTTATTTTGATTCTGATCAGATGATCGGTTCCAGGGGAAATTTTTTTTCGATTAAGATCTAAATATTTATTATTTTTAATAAATCGATTTTGGCAAAGCGGACATGAAAAAAAATCATCGTGTTTTTATCGTATAACATAAATAATATAATATCGTTATTTAACATACATATGAAAAATTTTGAAAATACTTAGATTCCAAAGGACCAGATAAAAATAACTTTTTAATTATGAAAAATTTATTTAATTTAAATACTTAATTACTTTAATTACTAATTTAAATAAATATTATATAATATAGCTATGTATAAAGATTTATGTAAAAAAACTATAATTTAATAAATTTTTATTTTATGATTATATACTTCTTCCTTCTTATCTTAGACGAATGCCATCATTTTCAAGTATTTTCTGATAAAAAGAGATTTTAAAAAATTTAAAATTATTAACGTGTTGAACAATGATATTGAGAAATTTTGAAACTCTTTTGGTCTAAAAGTTTCATATCAGAACTCAATTCTTTTTTTTCGACTTTTGCTTTAGGTTTTGATCTTTTCGGACAAAAAAAAACAAATAGAAATCTTCAAAATTTATTTTTTGTTAACGTCACCTCCTCATTTATACGACTAGACAAAATAACCAAGATAAAGCCAAGATAAAAGCCAAGAAAAAATAAAATCAACAATAAGAATTCTGGAATCCTTAATTTCCTTTTTGATATTCTTTTGGTTATATAGTAGTATTTTTTTTGTTATATTTTATTATATATTTGTCAATGTATTCAAAAATTTATAGAATGAAAGAAATTTTCATGAATGCATGATATTGTTCAAATCATTGTAAAATTTGAAATTTAAAATCAATTCATTTTACAAAATATCTGTAATAATTGTAAATTTTTTATACATATAATTTTTTTTTTACAAGCACATGAACCATTATCTTAGAATATATTGTATACAATGAATTCAATTTTATTGAAGTTGACTGCAAGGCAAGGTAAGTTTTTTTTTGCACATTCAGATATAATTTTAACAATTATAATTTTTTCAGGGTCTGACTAATAAATATTCAACAAGAGCAATAATGTGAAGATCATACCTTCATAAACTCTTTGGTTTTTGCTATATTTCAAATTTTTTTCACTATTTTCTTTATCATTTTCACTTTTCACTATAATTTTCACTATAATTTATTATATGCAGTGACAATTTTTATCCTGATTTTTTTTTTTTTTTTTTTTAAAAAAAAAAAAAAAGATAATGATAATAGAAATTTCTTGAATTTAAACAATGGATCAGTATATATTGTTTTTTTAAATTGTAAAAATATTTTCTTGCATTTTTTTGCATTGTGATTACAGTATACAGAAGAATACAGAACATACAGGATTATATGATATAATGCGTGATTATTATGAGCATTTTCTTGTAATGTATTCATTGTAGTCTCCTCAATTATATCCTCAATTATATCCTCTGCATTATAAATAATGAAATTTCTAAATTCATCGTTATACATATAAAAAAAAGAATAATGATAGTTAAACAAATTATAAATGGTAAATTTTTAATATTTTATAGTCACAAGGTTAATATGATTTGGCAAATTTCTTGCATATCATCTTGCAGTAGAAATATGTAATCCATTCTCTATAAGAAAACGAAACTAAATACGTGACTTTTCAATTTGGGAGTAGTGCATTAACATTTATATACTTTGATGCATAACGAAAATAACATAATGATTCATCTTCCGTATATATCGTCTATAACATCTATGGTTTTTCTATTATGAAATCATTACCTATGTGTGTATATATGTACTGATTACTTATAAATATTTGTTAATTATTTATAAGTTGGTCTGTGTTAATCTGTATAAGCGATAATTGTTATTTTTTTTTTTGGCACTTGAATCTCCCTAAAGAAAATTTTTGTTGATGTGATAATACATGCAATAACAAAGACAATACATGCAATAATAAATTTAATATGCAATAATACATGCAAATAATAAAGATAATACATACAATAATAAAAAAGAAGATTAATAATATTTTATTATTATCATCCTTTTTTTTTAAGATAGTAATTAAAGATAAGCTACATTAAGAATATTATGGTAAATGCCAATATATGAAACGCTCAGCTTGAACCTTATTCGTTTGACATTTTTGATTATGCGTTGATAAGATTTAATAATAAATTAATTCTAAGATTAAGTCATGTGATTTTACGTCAAGTATGAAAAAATTGCGGAGTTTGCATACACATACTTTTACAAGGCATTGAAGAAATTGTGGGGTGTCTTTCTGCAAAGAGATTACAAAGCAAGAAAAAAAAAGTCAAAAACTGATGCTTCGATCTGAAACACGTGTTAATATGTTGATTTAAATATAATTAAATAAATGATTGTATGTAGATTAAATGCATGATTAAATGTATGATTAAATGTATGATTAAATGTTATGCATTTCAAGAATATTATTATTTTTTACCTTTATTATTTTGGTATTTTTTATCATTTTATTATTTTTATTTGATGGTTCTAATAAGAGAGTATGATGCACAACAAAGCAGTTAATGTGAAAAAAAATCGAATATTATAATTATTATATTATTTGGCAATTAAAAAATGACCATTCAACGCAGAAATACAGAATATATATATATATATATGTATATATAATATACAGTGGGATATAAATAAATTATTTCAATATTTTACAACAATGCTCAAAGTTTTCATTGTTCAAATATCATATTGACATACGCAAAACATTGCCCAACTTGCTAAATTTGAATATTAGAAAAAATAAAAAAAAAGTATTTTAGCCGATTTCGAACATTTCAACTCGCCAAAACAATGGAAGGATTTTTATACATCATTACATCATGTGATATTATTTATTTATTTGTTTTATAAATTACCTATTAGCATTTACAAAATTGGTAAAAAAATAAATTTAAAAAGTCTAGTCAATCAATTAAACAAAAAAAAAAATATGTTGAAATGATATAATATATGTGAAATGTATAAATATATTTTTTTTTTTTGGCTGTGTCTTGTTTGTATGCAATAAAATTTTTTATAAATTTCTGGTTGGACATAGTAAAAACCACCAATATTTTCTCCGTAATTTTTTTTTTTTATTATATAAATTCAAATTCAATCTTTTTCTGCATTCATTGATGGCGTAATGACAGACATACTAACTGCCTGTCATAATTCGCCACCTTTCAATTTTCACCATTCAAGTAAGTGGTAATCAAGTATTAACTCGAGCAATAATTTTGGTTCTAAATCTATTAATAATTCATTTATTAATATAATTCATTTGTTACCAAATCCGAAGATTGAAAAAAAAATATTTATGACTAAAAATTCTTTAGATAGATAGAGAATTAATAGAAGAAACATTTTTTACGACTTAAACATCTTTTAAAACAAATTTAGGATAGGGATTGGACAATGTTATCTTCCACTTTTAGTAAAACAATTAATTAAAAAAAAAAAAGAAAAGAAAAACATATTTGAGCATTTAAAGTATCTGGTATTCTAATATATCTTTATTATTATAAATTACAAAAAAACTTTTTTGTCTTTTCTCGTGTTTATTTATTACTGCTCCGTACATCTCTCGTCATTGACTTGCTAAATATGTAAAGGTGGTCATTGTTTATATGATGACCGATGATATTGAATGGCGTTCAACCAAAATACTACTGTTCGATAATAATAAAATAAAATAAAAACAATGCAAGAAAACAATGACAAATGTTAAGATTAATTTATTGTTATTACATACATATATACTAATTTATTTTACATATATTTATTTATTAATTTTATTAATTTAATAAATAATAATATTAATCATCATTTTTTTTTATATATTAAATTAAATTTTTCATATAAACCCCGAATTATTTGCTCTTACTAATTTCCTTTGCAACTCTCTTCTTCGAATTTTTTTACGGATTTCTTGTTTGTTTTTTTTTCGATCATTCTTTGCACATACATATCATATGATGTGTAGAAGAATTACGTTTTTAAGAGGGACGCCAACCAACTAGTAAAATGCAAGTAACTTAGAATTGTTAAGATTGTGCCGTGTCAATGTAATTTTTATCTTATATGAATTAAGTTTAAGCAATTGTAAGTATTATATTTTAGTATATTAATTCAATATATATTAATTTATTATTGATTCAATTCATTCATTATTATTATTATTAATTCATTTATTATATTAATTCATTATAAAAAGTTATTGATTTAATTAAATTAATTTTTTTTTTATTTTTTTTATTTTGTTATTTCGTTAATTCTCAATAGAAGAATTTTTTTTTTAAGCAGTGCGCGGAACTCCAAAACCCTAAGCAAAATCAGAAACGCATGAATTCGAAAAAAATCTCAATTTAATCATTTGCGTGTTAAATTATAAAACGATTAAAAATTATTCTCTCTCTGTTTATTATTAAAATTTAATTTTACAGTTGGATCTGGTTGTGATATCATGTCATCAGGTCTCGGAGAATTTTTATATATAGAAAAAAGAACATTTTTTTATTATTATTCACAACATAAATATATAGAGAGAGAGAGAGACATCTATTATCAAAATTCTCTTAGACCGAATTCAAAAACATTTTAATATAGAGTATTTTTTCTTGAATCAACAACAAAAAGAACATTTTTCACAGATCCTCTGTAAATATATATATATATATATTCGAAATTAATAAGCGTAAAATTCGATTCTCTTCGTATCTTCTCGAGCGACCCAATCATATTTCCCACATCTCTTTAAATTGATTAAATTACTTTATTTCCCCTCCCATTATTAATAAACATCGTTTTTTCTAATTTCTTAATTTCATATTTTTCTTTTTACAGCTATACATCATCGACCCATTTGACTTTCTATCATTTTTATATAGGTACCGGATTTTTTCCAAAAATTTCTTTTTTTTTTTATACCGATTTTTCTTCGTGCGTTTCTGATAATTTGATTTTTCCTTTATTTTGGAAAAAATCTTATATATTTTATTTTATTTTTTTTACGAACAAATTATAAGAAAAAAAAAATTTTAAATTATGTAGTTTTATTCTTTTTTCTATCATAATATGATTTTCAATAGTTGTTAAATAAATAGTTATTATATTTCTTTTTTTCCTTTTTTTTTCTCTTCTTTTTTCTATTTTCTATTTGTTTTTTGAAATAATCAAATAAATTCTTTTTAATAAATATTTTATTTTTGATCGCGTTGTATTTAAACATCAAAAAAAGATTGCATATTATAAATGTGAATCACGTGAATATTTATCACAGTTTTCCCACACACTTACTTATTCGGATATATATAAATAATTGCGTTATACAGATATAATTATTCAAAAAAAAAATGATTCTAAACTAGTCAAATTTTATCACAAATCTTTAAAAATAATTTTTATTTTGATCACAAGAAAAAATTATTGTGAAAATAGTATGATAATTTATGAACCTTATTGACGGTTTAAATAGATAATCATCGAATTCAGCAAAAAATCATTATAAAAAAAAAAGGGAAAAAAAAACAATTAAAAAAATCGAAATTGTACATTTTCTATATATATTTTTTAAACCCCCTCGAAAAAAATCTACCTAAGATGGTGTATTATGGTTTATTTAAACTGGCAAAAAATATTTACGTCCTCACTCGCATGGCGAAAGGGATCATAAAGAAAGTTTCCAGACCCAGACGAAGAAATACCACCAATTGTGTGAATTCGAGTAATAAATCCGAGGTTCAACCAATTTTGATGTTTATATTGTTATTTATCTTGTGTTGTGGATTTTTTGTGAGTTTTGTGTTATTCGGTATAGTTTTATGTTGCGGATTTTTTGTGTGCTGTGTGTTGTTTTGTATAGTTTTGTGTTGTTTCTTATTTTGTATTATTTTATGTTTTATGACATTTACTGATTTGGGCAGAATGAACTCATCATAAGATGATCATTACATTCAATTATCGAAGAACAATGGGTAAATACCAAATACAATTATAACAATGTTAGAAAACAATTCTAGAAACAATGATCAAAATAATTCCATTCATTGAAGGGGGTGGGGATTGAGGAAGGGATGGGATCAGTGTTTGAAATTCAATGTGTGAAATGTGCGCTAGCATTTATAACCAATCAAAATTTGCATAACCTTAATTTAAATGTTTAATCTTATTTTGAATTTCTCAATAAATCTTTATTTTTATTTTTATTTTATTTTATTTTTTTTTTTTAAAAAAAAAAAACCAATTTAAATTATTAATAATAATGTTGCAATCAAGTTTTTTAATTCAACCCATAAAAAGGTTTAATGTTTCATCACCAACTTATAAGAAACCTGTAGAAATAGGTAATTTTAGTTATGACGAACAACGAGTTTTGCATATGGATGATAGAGAAATGGTATCTATCGTAATCTCGTCCGTTTTGTCTTTCTACTGGTCTGCTTCTTTTTGGGGATGAGATATTAATTATATTATATTATATTATATTATGTAATATAAATATAATATAAATTATAGAAATATTATCATCCACCAGATTTAAATAATTGTGATCTCTCGGATGGATATGAAACATTTATACAAAGAAATGGAAGTGGGATAGAGCCAATTCATTCATTAATAGATGCAATAGAATATTCTAAATCATCAGATAATAATAAAAATGACAATTTATATACAGCTGATTTGGTATGTTTTTTATTTTTAAAATTTTATGTTTGTCTTTATTAAAGTAATTGACGTAATTGATGTAATTGATATAACAACAATTAAATAGGTTTCGTGGAGAGGAGTTTTCACAAAGATTTTATGTGCGCCATATAATAAAAATGAACCTTGGGAACTAGGAGCTACATTATGGAATGTAAATGATAAATTCCTTATGAATTGTGTTTTATTATTATATTTATGAAATATTATTTATTAAATTAATAATATTTATTTATTAATTTTATTAATTATAGCACACGATGTATGTATAAAATTTATTTATTATTTCATTGTCATTGTGTTATTGTGACAACAATAATACATAATATAATAAATAAGATATATGTATATATATAACAATGCAATATTTAAATAGATTTTTAGAAGAGCACGAAACGGAACAAACCAGAGAACGTAATTTTGGAAATTCACCTCGACATAAATTAATGATTTATTGGGGATATAAATTTGAAAATTTGAGTACTATCAATAAACCATCTTCTCAAATTACTTCACCTGATGACCCTGAATTAATTAACCGTAAATACACGGTGGTTAATACCAATACTCAATATTGTTCAGTGGCAAAAACTACGTTGGGTAATACTAGAATAATAATGGGAGCTGAAGTTGATTGTATTTCTGGTGAGTTTTTTTTTTTTATTATTGGTTGTTGGTTATTACATATTATTATTTTTGTTATTATTATTATTATTATTATTATTATTATTATTATTAATTATTATTATTATTATTATTATTATTATTATTTAAATTTGTAAAGATACAAAACCAATAGATTTAGATAAATCAGTAGACAATTATATCGAATTAAAAACTACTAAACTTTTAGGAAAATCTAAAGATATTTACAATTTTGAAAGGTAAAGAAAATATTTATATCTTTATATATTTATATGTTTATATCTTTATATGTTTATTTGTGTGTTTGTATGATAACATCTCATCTCATAATACCATATAATTAAAATATTAGATATAAATTATTGAAATTTTGGGCTCAATCATTTCTAATTGGTATACCTAAAGTTATTGTTGGATTTAGAGATGATAATGGATTCGTTAAACAAGTAAAAGAATATAAAACTTTGGAAATTCCTCGAATAGTCAGAGGAAAATCTGGGATGTGGGTAAGTATTGTATTTAAATATTGTTTATTTATCAAATATATATATTTACATATATATTTATTTATATTAGGATCCAACTGTTTGCTTAAATTTTGCCGATCAATTTTTTGAATGGTTAAAGAATGTAATAGTAATTAATGATCCAAAATCATCTTACACTATAACTTTTAATAATCCATTTCAAGAAATTAAAGTAAAATACGCTGATTTAGGAAATTCTGTTTTAGCTGAAAGACATTATATAAAATGAAATGATTATTGGTTTTATTTTTCTTTACTTTTATTACATTAGTATTATTGGATTCTTGTCAATTTAGCATTGGTTTTAGTAAATTATGAATTCCTTTTTGATAATTGACAAGATCAATAATAATACAAAATAATATAGTATTATTAATATTAAAAAATTAATCCATAATTAATTTCATAATTAAATTTAATCTTTATATAACTATGATTTCTTTTTTAAATAAAGGTGCCAATATGTACAACAACAAATAATATCTTATGATGATTTTTTTTAATTGCAAAAATAAGACTTTCTCTTTTTCTTACTCAAAAATTGTGCAAATAAAATGAAAAGAGAATGTAAAGAATGTTATTTTATATATATATATATATATATATATATTACTCAAATGTTTCATAAATAATTTTGATTTATTTGTCATGATATGCCAATTGTTCTTGACAAAGTTTAGCAGAATGGATACCTTATGATAGGTTTCAGGACATTAAAGAAATAACGAGTGATTTTGGTACTTTATATATATTAAAAAATATTACTTATATAAAGAACCAATGAATACAGATCATTATAATTATGTTTCAATTATGGATAACAATAGATCCAGAAATTAATAAATACGTGATTGTTTTAGAGTATATGCCTGGTGGAAATTTTAGAGATCATTTAAAAAAGAATTTTTAATCTGTCTTGTATCCTCTCACGCATTTTAATTGGAAAAATATTACTAAAGAGACTGAACGTGTAGTTTTATCAGGTCAGGATTTTCATAAAATAAACTAAATAAAATAGTCGGGAAAAATTTAGAAAATCCAGAAAAAAAAGAAGTATTACCCTCTCAAAATATAATGTGAGGAATGAGTAAATAGCTTATGAGATTATTACTGATTTGCACCATATATGTAATTGCTTATGACCAAAAATTCCATTTTACATTCCAAAATTAATTACGAGATGTTAGAATGCTCAAATTACTTATTGACCTTACTTTTGAAGAAAATAAAAATAACAATTTAAATTGAAAATACTGACAAATTTTCAAGACACCTATCAAATACAACCACCAAGAATTACAAATCACATCCAGAAGCAGTTTTTACCAAATAGACTTCTCAATTATTCAAATCTTTAATTTATATTTTTATAAAATAAACTTATTATTAAATTTTAGCGTATTTTATTATGAATTCAATTAGCTTAAAATTATTAATACTAGATATATAATATCAATCATATTCATATGAATAAGTTTTCTAATTGATTATAACAAATATTATTTTTAAACTAATGAAACCAATATTATTATCTTTTTTAATACATAAAACATGCTAAAGCCGGAGTTTTTTTTTGGTATTAATGTTGCTTCAATTACAAGTTTTATTAAAATGTAACAGAAATAAAGTTTTCTTTCAAATTCCATTCACACTTGAATACTATTTATGTTAGTCACACTAGCATTCACATACTCCAAGCGCGTTAAACTTTATTAACTTGAATTTTTTTTTGGTTTTGAAATTCTTTCTTCCTTCTCGATAGAAAGAAAAAAAAATCAATTATTAAATGTATTACAGATATCAAATTTTAAAAGATGATACTATTTTTTATAATTAAAAATATTAATCTATTGTTATTTTGATTTAGTTGCTTCTGAATTGTATGTAAAAAATATTTAAATCATATTTTTATAAATATTTTACTTGTTTTTATATTATAGTGTCATTATGTTTTAATTAAACATCATGAAATCTTTAACATCAGGTATAGATTATGAATTCACTATAATTATATAATAAATAATAAAATATTGTAATTAAACTATTAAATCATTAAATACTAAATCATTAAATACTAAATCATTAAATACTAAATCATTAAATACTAAATTATTAAATACTAAATTATTAAATACTAAATTATTAAATTATTAAATTATTAAATATTAAATTATTAATGTTCACAAATCTTCTTCCAACTTAACTAAATATTGGACTAGTTAAAAATAATAGGATTTTTATAAATTTTGGCATATTTTCCTAATGCCCAAATTGGAAAAATAAACTTATAATTTGGATAACTAATTGCACAGGATTTATTAAAAATCCCTTCAATTGCTTCTTGTTTCCATTCACCAGTTAATAATTGACGTGAAATTAGAAACTATCATTAATATAATTAATAGCAATAATAGTATTATTAAAAAGTATAATTAATATCATAATCATTATAAGATATTATAAGATATTATAGTAATATTATTTTAAAAATTACCTGAATACCACGACGGATATCTTTCTCGTTTGGATATTTAGCATACAGTAAAGCAAGTATTGCCCATGAAGTATTTACGACTTGCGATTCTTTATGTTGAATATATTCTGATAATTCACATGACTATATTATTATTATTATTATTAGAAGAAGAAGAAGAAGAAGAAGAAGAAGGAGATTATTTAGAATATTATTTAGAATATTATTGATGAATAAATATTACTATATATTCTTACTTTAAATGATTCACCCCATCCACCATCTTTTCTTTGTTTAGAAATTAAGAATTTACATCCTTTTCTGACGCTTTCACTAAAATTTTTTTAAAAATATTAATTATAGATAATATTATATTTTTTTTTATCTAGGATATAATATTACCTATTTTCATAAGTCTCTCCGAAAGCTTCCAAACATTCCATTGTAAACATTGCAGCATAAGTGAAGCAAATAGCCCATGATCCATACCAACTTCCATCATTACGCTGTGAATTGTGAATATATTTTATAGCATTTTCACAGGTTTCTCTTTATATAATAATAAAAATACATTAATAATAAATTGGTAATTATATAATAATAATAATAATAATAATAATAATAATAATAATAATAATAATAATAATAATAATAATAATAATAATAATAATAAATTTTACTTGATTTCTTCTGCACGATAATCTGGATAATACTTTGAGAATAAACTTAATGCTGTTATCACGCTGGATGTACATTCAGGGTAATTATATTCAATCATGATATTTCCAAATATTTCAGCTGGATTTATCCATTCTAAAAATGATGGTCCACGAATTTTTTCATAACTCGCAAAACCTCCATTACTATTTTGAACAGCTAATAAAAGATCTATAGCTTGACGCATACGTTCTTCAGATATTAGTTTTGGTGTGTAACTTTAATAATATTGAATTTATTTAATTTCTTATATAAGTATATTGTTAATATAATTAATAATATTAAATATAATAATAAGATAAGAAAAAAATACCTCAATTTATTTTGAAAATTAAGAGTCGACCTTAATCCTATAGAGGTACAATCTGTTACAAAATATCCTTGATCACGCGTACTGAATCCCCATGCTCCTTTAGTCGGTTCTCTATAGCACCTTGAATAATCTTCAGGATCTTTTCTAAATTGAGAATAATCTATAAACTTTAATGCTTGTATTGATGATTCATGAAATGTTGGATCTTCTGCTAATCCTATAAAATATAATTAAAAATATAATTAAAAATATAATTAAATATATAATTAAATATATAATTAAATATATACATATAGAATTTAAATGATAAATAATAATATACCTGTATCTACTAAAGCAAGAGACATAAGGGCAGTGTCCCATAATTGAGTACCATTAGTACCACTTGACAACATTCCTTCAGAAGTCATCCTAAAAATTATTGAATTATAAATATTATTATAAATGATATAAATATTATAATGAATTTTTATAAATAATATATTACCATAAATAATCAATGATTCTTTCTTTAGCTAATTTGAATGCATTAGAATCTGGACCTTCTTCATAATAAGTGCAGAGCATATGTATACATTTGTTTACCTATATATATAAATAAGAATAAATAAAGATCAAATTTAAAACATTGAATTCATTGAATTAATTGAATTTGTTAATCATACAGGAGCAATGTCAAGGTAATCTGTATTTATATCTTCATATTGTATTAATTTATAACTTTCTTCAAGAGCAATATCACGAAGACCAAAGAGATTTGGGATTTTTTCATAAATATTTAAAAAAACTTTGAAAAAAAACAATGTTAAGTTTAATTATTATATTATTATTATCATCATTAAATAAATAAATAATAAACAAATGAAAGAATCAAATTTGAAATTGATTTTTTTTGTGAAAAAAAAAAAAAGAGAAAACTTACAATTAGTAAATTTCAAAAGTTTTGAATGAGGCACATAAAGATCAGCTTCTGCAATGTTGCCCCGTGCCTTAGCCCAATTTATTGTTTCATAAGGTTGTGTATATAATTCTTGTCTCAATTGCATAATCAATGATGTTTCTTTAGCACTTAATCTCCGACCATAAACATATCCCATAGGAAGATAAATAACACGTGTGTGAATCCAATACCGAGCAGGATGAAATGGAAGAAAATAAGGAAAAAGCCTATTCATTAATTAGCATTGATTACATCTAAATTAACATTAATTAAACTGGTAATAAAAAAAAAATTAAATACCATAATTCTGGTGGAATCGGATTAAGTCCTTCCCAATCATAAACATTTAGACTTGCGAGCCAAAATTTACCCCATGAAGGTATACCAATAGCACCACCTAAAAATATACATCTATAAATACAAATAAACTAAATTGAACTAAATTAAAATTAATTAAATTAATAATACCAAGTTTATGTAAAGTTGATCTAGCTTTAATCATTGCTGGATGATCTACATCCACTCCCAAAATTCTAAGTGAAACATAATTCATTACAGTCCCGAAAACTGTTGAATGATGTTCAATATGTCTAATAATGATAATAATAATGATGATAATAATAATAATAATAATAATAATAATAATAATAATATAATATTTTGAAGAAATAATTAAAATTAATTGTAAAAAATAATTAAAAAAAAATAATTATTATTAAATAAAATTAAACTCACAATCCCCATCCTCCATCAACAGGATGAGCTCGATAAAATAAATATCTAATCAATTCTACTCTCCAACTTTCTGGAATTGGTATTTGAGTAATATACATTGAAAATACAATTCCTGGAATCACAAACATTGGTCCTCCACAATCTCCTGCCCAATGACCATCTTCAGTTTGAAGTTGCTTATAGAATTTAAATCCATTCTTGGCAGCTTCTAATGCGTTAGTTGGCTTAATAAATTCTTTTGATTGCTATAATTATTAATTTATTTAATTTGTTTTTTTTTGAATAATTAAATAATTGATAATTAAATAAATAATTACATAGAAAAATCTATACTTCTTACAAAAGGCAAATCAAGCCAATATTTCTCAATAATAGATTGAGGCCAATTCTTAATTTCATCTTCATGCTCTAAATAATGCCACGTTTGTCTTCCATTTTCAACTTTTAGTCTCCAATTTTCTAAGTTTGTTCTTTTAGTATCTATGTTTATTTCTTTCATATTCTCTTGAAAGGAAAATTATTTATCATCAAAAGATAATCGAGTATAAATATTTTTTTTTCGTAATATTAATGTAGTACGACAATCCAAGATTTGTGCGTAAATTTCTATAAATGGACAAATTTCAGGAGATATTTACCAGAATATTTATCACGCCCTTCGAATATCAATTTTTTATCCGATATTTGTGTACAAATCTTGGTGATTCGAATATATAAATAGGTAACATAGTTTTAATGTGTCTTACGTACTTAAATTGCGTAATTTATACATATTATATAGTATCTGATTTTTTTAAATTTATTTACAGTAGGGAGGATTACACAAAAGCTGCTGATATGCATATGAGATTTTGAAGAATTAACTAAATCGGTTTAGTATTAATAAGTTTACATTATTTAGTATGGTTATTTTGGATATTTACACTTCCCCGAGATTTTTTTTGATATCAAGAATTAAACCTCCAGATTTACAAAACGTCATCATCGTCCAAGATAGTGTATATATGTTAACATGTTTCAAGCCTCATTTTTTAATGTGAAATTTTACACCTGAAACTTTTTAATTTACTTCAAAGTTCGGAAATTTCCTTTCTAGATCTAGATTTTTAATTTGTAAATCCTTAATAAAATAAAATATCTAAAAATAGTGATTTAATATTAAAAAAATACGTAAATAGAAAAAATGGATATTTTTTTTTGCGAAATATTTATATAAATAAAAAAAAAAAAATACAATTTCTTTATTTCTTTGTATTATAAAAGTAACAAAAAAAAAAAAAAAAACGGATAAACAATTAATACTCACACGCTCAAAAATGAATACAATGGGGATGAATTGCACTAATAAAGAGGATTGTGCTGAAGATGAACTTTGCGCATATAAACAAAATAGTTATACATGTCAATTATGGAACTTGGTAGGAAATGATTCATGGATTATAAGTGGAGGAACTCAAGTTTGGTATCCACCAGAAAACGAAAAAACGGTATCTCAAAAATGTGAATCCCCTCCATTACCATCAAATTTGGATAAATTTTATGGAAATTGTCAAGATAATCTTTTTTGTGATGGTGTGTGTATGCAAAAACTTCATGCGGGAACAAAATGTGTTTCAAATTTCCAATGCATCGAAAATGCAAGATGTGAAGATAAAGTTTGTACTTCGAATAGTTCTTTTTCCTCAAAAACGACTATCATAGTTGTTATATCACTATTGTTGCTGATAGCTATATCGTTAGTAGTTATAACATGTTTAATAAGAAGGAAAAAAGGTATGATAATTATTCATTTATTTGTCATTCATTTATTCATTCATTCGATCTGTTATGTCCACTTTTTCAACTTTTATTCTTTTGTTGATATACAAAGTAGAAAATCGATTATCAAGAAAATTAAGTAATAATTTCGAAGATCCTTCCTCTCAACGATTAAGCAGCGCGCGTTATTCATCAACAAATCAATCTTTAGCCATCACCATAAACGGTGATCTCATAGAAAATGGTCCATACTACGGTGATAATAGTGATCTAAGAAGATATAGACTCGATTCATTTATGAGCCAGTTACCATCATACCAAGAAGCGACGAATAATAATAATGTTAATTCTACTGCCACACTTTTTAGAACTTCATTACAACAACTACAAGAACGAGAAAATAGATCTAATACAACAAGTAATAATACTGATGATAGTAGTAATAATAATAGTACCAATTCAACTTCAACTCGACGTCTTTCTTCTGTTTCATCTCGACGATTTTCCTTTAGTTCTTTTCGTTCTTTTCAAAGTATTTTCAATTCATCAAGTCGACGTCTTTCCTCTAATGACATGAATCAATCCACCATTTTATTTGAAGATGAATTTTATGATAGTCCTCCTCCTGCTTACATTTCTTAAAAATAACTTTGTTTTATTAACACACACACCATTTAAAAAAAAAAAAAATAGAAAATTAATATTTTGTAAATACATAATTTTTTTTTATTTCATTAAACAGATTTTTAAAGAATTACTTCTCATCATGCATATATATATATAGATTTTTTTGAATTCTCCAGGAACTTGTTCTAATATTGAAATAATAATAATAATAATAAAATAATAATAATAACAAAAATAATTAAATAATAATAATAACAAAAATAATTAAATAATAATAATAACAAAAATAATTAAATAATAATAATAACGAAAATAATTAAATAATATAATTACATAATAATAAATAAATTTACAAAATGATTCTAAAAGCTTTTAAATATTTAAAAAATCTTCATTAAAATAATAAATATTTTGTTAAATATTTTATTCATTAATAAATAACTTATTTAATATTTAATATAATTACATAATAAAATACAATATTCCTAAATTTATAAAATTATTTTAAATGATTTTAAATGATTTTAAATGATTTTAAATGTTTTAAATATTTAACAAAAATTCTTCTCAATAATCAAAAAAAAAACAAAAAAAAAAAAATTTATCTTCCCAAAATGCCCATGCTATTTCCCACACAAAATAAAATAAGTAAGAATAACATTAAAATGAATGCCACGATCCATGTATATTGTCTGACTAATATAAAATACATAATCAAAAAACCAATTATGAAATACATTAATATCATCCATTGTAAACTTTTATTTTCTCTTATATTACGAAATGATCTCCAACCATTATATGTCGATTGAGAAGCTTGAGGTGATTGATTTGGATTATAATCACCAATTCGATCAATTAAAAATCCATTTTCCGGTATCAAACGATTCAAATGCCTACGTGTTGCCACAAATGTTCCGGTCGCTCTCGTTTCCCCTAAATTTTGTGTCGATGAATTTATGGCAAATAATTGAGAATCAGATGGATCTAACGCATTAGCTTTGAAATATTGTCGTACTCGGGTTTTCATTAAAAAATCATCATCCGTTCCATAATATATTGCTTTATAATAAAATATTGATGATTCTATTTCATTACTTTTTTGTGATGATGATGAAGGTTGTAATGTCGACGTCGTGTGATTGATGGTAGATGATATGTTTGAAATTTCTTCGTCATCTATATTTAAACGGATTTCATTATCATTTTGTAAATTTATTATTTCTGATTCTTTGATTTTTGGATTCATTTTTTCTAAATGAGAATTTGATGATGATGATAATAATGATAATGATTTGGCTCTTTTAATGTTATTAGAATGTTCTGGTTCAAATATTTTTGGTGGTTTTTGTATTGAATCACCTGTTGACCACCTAATTTTTTCCGATAATATAATAACTTCATCTGATGTTTGATTAATTTGATATATAGGCAATGAATGAATTGATATATTATCATCTCTGATTGATAATTCTTCATTATTAATAATAATATTATTATTATCAATTGATATATCTTTATCACGTGATAAGTCAAGTGCAGAAGTTGCAGATATATCGACCGTTTCCGTGAGATTTAACGTCGTTACATGTGAAATTGTTGACTTAGAAGAAGGTTTAATAATAGGTTGTTCTAATTTAACAGTTTCAGCTTTGACAACATAATAATGTACATCTCCGATAATATTCATATTGTTTAAGGGCTATAATAAAAAGAAAGAAAGTTAACTAATAAAAGAAAAAATTTTATTCACAGGTTTCAAAGAAATTAAAAATATAATAGAATTATACTTGCATTTTTAGCTTTCATTCGGTGTAATAAACCTTGCTCGGGTTGAGTCCGAAACAACACTTTATTGATGTGATGAGCTGAATAATGGGATTGATACATTTTTGTATTATCTAATGGGTCAGAAGTAATTACTCTAGCTAATATAAAATTTTTGCCTTGTTCCGCATGTTGCTGTATGAGTGTATCAAAAGATTCTATTGTGAATGGATCCTCCGTTGTTGCGTCCAGAACTTGGATTAATTTTAAATTATCCGTCGTATTATTAAATTTATTTTTATTGTTTTCTGGTTCTTTTAATGGTTTAAAAAGTTGAATAAATCTTCCATAAGTTGGTAACATATCTTCCATATCAAGAGAATTTAATTCTTTGGTTCTGTCAACAGTCATATTTTTAAATAGAAGAAGTTTTAATTTTTTACAATATTCACAATATTAAATAATAAAAATAATTTGATTCAGCCATATATATATATTTGTGGTATACATTTCCGTGTAGAATAATCTTTAATGTTTTTAGTAATCACTGTGTTCCCAGTAAAATGTAATACATGTATCTTTTCTTTCATGGCAAGAAAATGGTATCGCATGTTACCATAACAGGTTTAAACAATCGAATGAATAACCAAAAAAATTGACCATTCTTATCTTAGTCGTAAAAAAAAAAAATGAAACATTTTTAAATTAAAAATTTATATATACGTATAATATCTTATTCTTAATATAAGCTTTATTTTCTCTGACAAATAATATGATAATAATAATGACAGATTACAAGTTTATATTTTAGCAAATAAAGATGACATAAAACCATAAAATTATATCGTTATCGTATATAAATAAATAATCATGTTTAGATATCTTTAAACGTTCTGGCGACATGAATAATGTCATTAGAAACGACTCAACCGGTAAAGAAAATTTAGGAGGAGGAAATCTTAAAAGTGAGTTATATACTCATAACCAATATGTAAATTATCTTTCTCTTGTTATTAATAATAATAATAATAATAATAAAATTATTTTATTTAAAGATGTCCAATTACAAGAAATAATTCAAAATTGTTTTCCTTTACATCAAAAATTATATTTCAAAATTGATCTCAAAGAACTTTGTTTATATCCTTCCGGAGTTATTATCCGAAAATTTTTGTGTAGACAAATGGAATTATTTCTATTTTACCCTATTCATTCTTTAGCTCTATTTTTTCATAATTTAAATGAAATATACGAAATTCAAATTCCGTTTGACCAAATTAGTAGATTTCATATTGCTAACAATAGACAAATTGAAATTAATTTTTTCACTGGATATTACAAATCCGTAAGGATTAATTTTTGTTTTTTTATTTTTATTTTTATTTATTTTTTTAATTATTTTTAATTATTTTTATTTCTTTAATTATTTTTAATAATTTTTATTTTTTTTTTTAATTATTTTTATTTTTTTTCTAAACATTTAAATATTTTTATTTTTTTTTTAAATTATTTTTAATTATTTTTATTTCTTTAATTATTTTTAATAATTTTTATTTTTTTTTAATTATTTTTATTTTTTTTCTAAACATTTTTATTTTTTTTAAATATTTTTTAAATATTTTTATTTTTTTTAATTAATTATTTTTATTTTTTAATTAATTATTTTTATTTTTTTTAATTATTTTTATTTTTTTTTAATTATTTTTTATTTTTTTTTAATTAATTATTTTTATTTTTTTTAATAATTTTTATTTTTTTTTTAATTATTTTATTTTTTTTAATTATTTTTATTTTTAGTGTTTTGTTTATTCAAATAAAGGAAGAGGAATACCAATACCATTACACGTCATTCATTATGATCCCCTGCTTAATTCTTTGAAAAATGTAACGCGTATTTTATGCACTCCTTGTGATAGAGTTCCTGTAAGTTCTATCTGGATGTTTGAATCTGGAATGAGAAGATTATGTTTTGGTCAAGTGTGTGAACGCAAAGAACTATTAAATATTAATGTGAGTATCAGTATATGGTGGTGAAATTAATTAAAGAAATAAAAATGATTAAATAATTAATAAAATTCAACTTTTTCTTTAGGTTAATCAGCAAGTTCATGATACCAGCCAAGTGAAATTTTCCAAGGAAAAAGAAATTTCGGTAATTGTTATCGTTGTTATTATTATTATTATTATTATTCTTATTATTATTAAGATTTATAAATTTAATTATTGTTGTTTCTTTCTCTCGTAGGAATTATTCCAAACAGTACCGACGGAGGTAAATTAATTATTTTATTAATTATTAAAATGATCCATCTTAAAATTTAAAATGCAATATATATACATATTTTATATTTCATCAGCTTTACATTACATGTGTATTTAATACTTACAATCGAGCAATTCGATATTTCTCCAATGACACATTTAAAAATATTTTGTTATTATTGAAAAAAAGATTTCATGTTGATGTGAAATTTCTTTGTTATCGAAATTTGGAGAATCAGATAATTTCAATAGAAAATGAAAAAGACTGGAAAGTTTTATTATGGATTTTGGAAAAAAGAAAAGAAAAAGATTTAAAACTTTATTTAGCACGGAATATATAAATAGATATCATATAATTAGTATAGATAGTCTTTATTAATATTATCGATAATAAAGAAAAAAAATGTACGCCGCCCTTTAATTGAATTTTTGAGCTTGTTATTGTGATATTGATCCGTTGTTTATTAGGTAGTGATTTTCTAAGTGCAAGATAAATATCATTATTACTATCTTGAAAGAGAAGAATATGAAACAGCATAATTTAACCGATAAGCTTGGATTTAGTAATGTGAATTAAAAGTTCGGGCAGAAAAAAGTATTTTGAACAAAAAAAAATATCAAAACAAAAAAAAATTCCCATTAAATTTTATTGATTGTAAAATAAATACATTTATATTTAAATTTTATACAAAATAAATCTATTGCGGCGGCTAGATAGAATCTACAGTAATATAAAAATTAAACAGCTCTATATAAAAGAATTTTGTTTTATTTAAAAATATTGTTTGCTGATTACATTATTATCTATAAATTCTAATCCCTCTCTATTTAAATTATTGTCTGCATCATATTCCTATTTCCCTTTTTTTGTTTCCCTTTTCTTTCCTTTCATATTTACATCTTGTAATCTCTTCTTTTATATTACTAATTCATATATTTATTTCCATATTTCATAAAAGAACTCTTTAAAGTATTGTCATGTCTTTGGAAAAACAATTGGTAATAATTTAAGAAAGTGATAGCGACAGAAGGGATTTGATGTAAGAATGAATGATGAAATAAAATTGTAATGATAGTATGCATTATACTCGCAAAGCCATTAAGTTTGAAAAAGAATAAACTGGGATAATTGGTATACAGATAGCTGGAAATATGAATATGTTACATTTAAATGTTCTCCATTAGGGATAAAACAAACATCCATAGATATCTCTGCATCACAACATTTTATAGGCATTATTGTTTTTACGTAACATTTTAATTACTAATATATCCCTGTATTCATCCCAAAGATTAATAGAAGAAGTACACCAAAGGATGATTAGTTCTTATATAGATTTTATCATATATTTGTCCTGTATTTTTATTTTACTGCATCAATAAAGCTTCTCTTCTTTAGAAGATATCCTATACAAACTTATTATTGACCAATATTATACATACATGTTGTCCAAATTATTTAGGATTTGGGATTTGGAATTTGGAATTGGAATTTTGACATTCATAGCATTTGAAATTTTGGATTTGGATTTTGGCAAACGATACTAGTTTAATTATAATTTTGGATTTGAGATTTTGGTATTTGAAATTTGAATTTGGATAGCAGCCTGTTACTAACAGGTATAATTGATACCACTTTTATTTGACTTTTCTAAACCATTCACCATCATATCAGATTTTGTTTTTGGAGCAGTTTTCAGTTAGGATTAAGGAAAATGTGACCAACCTATCACTATTGAATTTTGAAAGTTAATTGCTACTGAACTCAATTACTACATTCATAAAAGAATCACTTGTAATCATACATGCTATTAAACTTTAAAAACATAAATGGCTTCTGTTTAAACTATTCAATTACAATTAATAAATGATCAACAATTAATAAAAGAATATAAAAAAGATAAATATTTCAGTCCTATATAATGATGCCTACTACAATTATTTTTGAAAGTAGAAACAATAATAAAAATAGCTACCTGAAATTGCAACCTGAATTCAAAGTAACAACCTGAATCAAAGTTGCAACCTGAAATTAAAGTTGTAATCTGAAATCAAGTAGTAATCTGAAATTATAGTAATTAAAAATGGTAACTGTAATTATGAATTAAGGATTATGAGATTACTACTTGTATCACAATTATTAATGATTTCAATGATAAAAAATTTGCAATTTCTGCAATTTGCAATTATCTGCAAGTTCACAATTGTTCTGCAATTGTTTCACAAGTTCACAATTATTTCACAAGTCTATAATTATTCTTATAAAAAAATTTCTTGATTTTAACACTAGTCAAATACAAAAGAATCACTGTACCACCAAATGGTGATTCCTATATTGAAAATCAGAATTTCTATACTATAGATCAGCTAAAAATCAATAATAATCAACTGTCCTATTGCATCCTATATTATAAATCAGCTAAAATCAGAATTCCTTTTTGGTACAGCATATCTTTTGTATTTAACCTGTGTAATCAAAAATAAACAAATAGTTTTTAGTAATAACTTGATGTATATATATGTCCAATTTTAATAAAACAACTATCAAAATGTCACCTTGACAAGAGAAATCAAATGAGCTATAGATTATAAAAATTAAATCACAGGTTATAAAGATAATTTCATTTAATTAATTGAATTTTAATTATTAATTAAATAAACTGTTTTTTTAAAAACTTGATATAGAGATATCTGATTGAGATAACAAAAATATTATTTTGAAGCCAGGAACATGGAGATTCTGAAATATAACCATTGTTATACAAAAGTTCACAATTAATTACAGAATTGTGAATTTGTATTACAATTCCATTTAAAAATTTGCAATATTAAAGACTTTGAAAAATAATTAGGGATATCATCTCTAATAGTAATAAAATAAGATAGTAATCTGAAATCAAAATAATAATATAAATTTGTATAGTAATAAGTAACTATCTAAAGTTATAACATCAGGAATTTTATAGAGGCATTCTAGTATGCTATAAGTATAGAATGTTCAAATAATACATTAAAACATTGTGTTCTAGTATACTATAAGTATGAAATGTTCTAATTATACTTGCACACAAAATTATTTTGAGACCCCAAAATTGTAATTTTGAAGAAAAAGTCAAAATAGATTTTTATAGAAAACAAAATTATTTTACTTAAAACCCAAAATTTTTTGACTACCCAGATAAATTACTTGATTAAATATGTACTTAATTAGGTATTTTTTTACTTCTATATATAGAATAGATTCTGAGTAAATCTCAAAAAGACAAAATAATCCAAAAATCAGAAATCAATTTTGGGAACATGTATAGTTCAAATAATATACTAAAACATTGTATTTTAGTACAATATAAGTATGAAACATTTAAATAATGCACTAGAATGTTGTGTTCTTGTATGTTAGTACCATTCTAAGAACACTATATGAATGGTGTTTATATAGTGTTGTAGAACATTTTTATTTAATTCTTGATGAACTGACAACTTAAATAATTATATTATTAAAGTAAAATTATATAGATTTTAATAAAATAAATATTATTTAACTTTAGCATATATATTTAAACTTACTTTATTTAAAATAAAAATAAATTAAATCAATTATTAAAAATAAGTATATAAATTATACTTGCATGCAAAATAGACAATCATAATAATTTGAAATATTTTGGAACCCAAAAGTTGAAATAGTTTTTCATAGAAGATGAAATTATTTTATATAGAAGGTGTAATTTTTTAAAACTTGATTTCTATTCTTTAATTAAAAATACATTTAACTAGATACTTTTTTACTTCCATATATAAATTAAATTTTGCATAAAGTTTAAGGAGATGAAATACATCAAAAATCCAAAATCAATTTTGAAAACATGTATAATATTACTTAATAAAAACTAAAGATAACATAAAATAGATTAAGTTAATTAAAGCCCAAAACTACTTAAATTAAAATCAAGACTATTTAATAAATTCAATATTATCTTAAATAAAACTCAAAACTATAAATATCAATTTAGGATTAAAGCTTAAAACTGTGTAGTATAGATTGGAGATTGTATTAATTAAAGCTCAAAACTATGTGAATTAAAACTCAAGACTACATAATTAAACTCAAGATTACCTTAAATAAAATTCAAGATTATAAATATAGATTTAGGATTACAGTTTAAGAGTATATAATATAGATTTCAAAACTATGTAGTATAGATTAAAGATTATATTAATTAAAGCTCAAGAATATGCAATTTAAAACAATTGATATAAATATATATGTGTTTTAATAAAATAAGTTCAAAAATAAGCTTGAATATAATAAATATATAAATGTATTTGATAATCTTATAATCTGTATTTAAATTAACTATGATGATTCACTGGTCTTTGAATAATATATAAATAGATCATGAACAAATATAAGTACCTGTTTTTTATAATAATTCTAAGCAAAGTTTTTATAAGCAAATAAAATTATGACTTATAATTAAAGTAATTTAATTTAGATAATCATTTTGACATATATCCTTACACAATATTTTTAATGTTACATGTATATATGTTCCCAAAATTGATTTTGAATTTTTGATATATTTTGTCCTCTCAAACTTTATACAAAATCTAATCTATATATGGAAGTAAAAAAGTATCTAGTTAAGTGTATTTTTAATCAAAAAATAGAAATCAAATTCCAAAAAATTTTGTCTTCTATGAAAAACTATTTTAACTTTTGAATCCCAAAATATTTCAACTTACTATAATAGTCTATTTTATATGTAAATATAGTTATGTGCAATATAGTTATTTTTATAATAATATTAAAAATTAGAAATAATTAATAATAATTTTCACATATAAAACTTTTATTTTTTCATTAAATGAATTAAGAGAATAGTAAACATTTAAATATTAATTATTTGATTAAAAATGTAAATTTTTAGATATATTAGGTCTAATATTTTTACAGAAGATACTTTTGTTTCTTGACTTTTGAGTTATTTAGTTATTTTTTACATTTACTTATTAAATAAAAGTTTTATATGTAAAAACAAGTATAAATTATTTCTGGTTTGTAATTTATAAAGTATATTAAAATTACATAACAAATGAAAATTATTAAAGGAACAATTGATTATATTACAAAGTATATCTTCATCTTATAACTTTTAAGTTTGATGTAGTAACTTGGCACTATAACTATAGACTCTTTACTGATAGAAAATTTAATTTTTAAAAATGATTTTATTTTTTTAGAATTAATAAATTTAAAATTTCTAATAGATAATTTTACAAAATAATATCTGTTACAAATTTTAATTATTATATAACTGTAATAAAAACTAGTTACTTCTAATAATTTAATTTTATTATATTTTTATAATATATTGAATTCGATCTGCAATTAATTAGACTTAATACATATGTGTCATATATCAGTTGTGAAAAAAAAAATAAATCGAAAAACAATAAAGTTCTAGTATACACAAATTCCAGGTTTTATTTTATCGTTTTGTAGTATAAATTATGCAAAACATCTTATATATAAACTTTTATAAGTTTTTTTCTTACTATTTAGATCATAATAATATCCTGCTTCACTCTTATTGTCAAAACATGTGAAATCTATATCTTTTATCTTCACAGGTCGAAATCCGTATTTCGGGCATATATCGGGGACCAATTGGGTAGTTATCGGGATGGCTAATAGGTAACTGATAAGCAACTGATATGTTCCCGATAGGTGTAATATAAATATGTCAGGGATCTATTGGTCACCTAATAAAAATCAAGCACCCAATATATTTTTTAATTTTTTTTAAAAAATTTTTATGCCCCTAATAAGTGTATTAAATATAACTGATATTTATTCTGGTGCCCAATTTTTGTAATATATATCATGTATACGATTTGTTAAATATATATCAGGCACACAGGTCAAAATCAAAAATATCAGATATATATTGGATGTCCAATATTTATAGTTTTTATATTGTGAATAATAAATAATATT